>JAWPHD010004876.1:0-176213 GCA_037043455.1 Cyrtodaria siliqua | reverse complement strand
CACATCCTGATAGTGCCTGTTCCAGTTTACGATATGTTTAATCATTGTACACTCAGAGATATGAAAACGCAACACGGGAATTTCGCTATATATTGTATGTACAATATGCTGCTTTTATCGAATGGTACATGACTACGTAAAAATACTAAAACAACAAATAATACAGCAAATATTACTCCTTCAAAGTTTCATTATTAACAGAGTATGCGTTTGGCGCAATCATGTGAGCAAACTTAGGATGCAACATTTGCAAACTATTTACGTTAAATACAGTACTGGACTAGCTCAGTTTTTCAAAGAGCAATTTCAACATTTATGAAGTTCTTGTTACAAGGTGTAGTGTGATTAAAACGTCTACAACATCACAGTTGTTTCCTTTCTCTAATTAACTGCAACATTTTTATTACAAAACATCTTGGATTTCTTTGGAATATTATGTGCAATTAAGTGTGCAGTATATACAATATATAGCGGAAATTCCGTGTTGCGTTTTCATTTCTCTTGAGTGTATGTACATTAACCTTGTTGAACTTTAGCTAAACATGGAAACAATACTGACTTTGACAAAGCTGTTCTTACTGAGAAATTTAATGGAACGTAGAAGCTTTATTTGTTATCTGCCTACTGAGCGTTCCAAGTCAGTAACCCTGTCTTCACCACACTTTGTGCTGTGTATTGTCCTTTTCACTGTATATTTAATTTGCTCTTTGTAGTACAGTGCGAGCGTACGGTGCCATTGCATTTGGTGATGTAGTTTCTATTGGCCAATTTTTCTCGTTTTTCTGTAATGGTAAGGCTGTTCTCTCAAAGAAAATTTATCTTACAAAGTTGTTGTAAAACTATGTCTGTCATGACAGTCTATTACCATCTGGAACAATATATTATTGTTGTTTTAATGTTTGGTATTGTGAAGAATTCTTGTTGTCTGTATTGAAAGTACATGGTGTCCAATTCAAGTGATCACAAACCAGGTGCTTGAAATCTGACCATATCGTTCTTTTCATATTAGTCTTTCACGTCATCTTCGTCAAACTTGGTGTCATTATACAGCAAAATATTACAATAATACAACTAAAATTAACATTTGAATAAGTTAACATATATTCATCTTAAAACTGTCTGAAAGCTCTAGTATTTAAAGAGACGCACAAAAGTCTTGACTATCTTTAAAGTCGCACAGTCATATAAGTTTTTCTACATAATTTCCATATTTAAAACTGTTATCATGTATTATTAGAATTTTTTCTTTGCCTATTAGTAATTGTTGATAATATTATTGTCCTCAGATAATATAATAGGGTTATTACTAGAGTAACGGCTTCTGGATGTTTGTATCGCCTCAAGTAGGTAAATGATGGCGGAGCCTCGAGTGTGATCCTGATCTGGCTTTTACCTACGAGAGGTGATACAAACTTGCAAAACACGTTACTCTAGTAATGATCCTTTTATTATATACCTCTTACACATCATTAATATAGAAATATTTGCATTGATATTGCATAGACATTCAATAAAGCATATTATTTCTCGATAAATTGCAGCGAGAAATTGTATGTAGTTTTTAGGTGTTGGTGTTCATTGGTCTGACCTACTTGTTTTGTTTGTATGACGTAACGTCGTCTTGACGTTCTCGCGTATAGTGACGTAAAACTTGCTTGAATCATTAGAAAAAAACGCTGTTCTATATTTAGTAAGATAGTGATACTAATTCTATTTTTTGTAGCATAGTGATATCATGTAGTGTGATACAGGTTGTTGTATTCCATTGTAAGAAAATGAAGGTACTATGTATTATTGATAGGTATATAATAAAGAATTTAAACCTATTTTAGAATATCATGTTAGTGTCTGATCACATCCAGTTGATCAGGTGAGGCTGAGAAGAATGTTCGTGCTAAACCTGATAAACTGGATACGATCAGGCACTAACATGATCATCTATTTATCATGTTGATCATTTCAAATCATTTAATTTACCTTTTTTCTCATAAAAAATTTGTGTCTTGTTTAAAAATACCCAGACATCATCAAATATACCCTAATGTCATAAAAAGAGGTGTACCTGACGGGATAGGAAAGTAACTGTCGAGATAAGATTTTATCTCAGGCACATTGTTTCTCTGCAGAATTATACAGATCGACACGATAAGAAATTAACTTTTCATTTATTCTTTTACAATTTATTTAAAAATATGCATGCACATTAAAGTCAGAATCATGATTAATGTTAGATTAATACCTTTTTTTTAATTTTTATGACAAGTTGTCAGATTGTCATGTGCTGGTTTAAGCATGGCGTGGTGGGGGCCATACAAAACAATAATACATAATACATAACTCTAATAAGTAAAAACCCATCTTAATACCGTATACGAGTTCATAATAACAAATGCATAGAGATTAATATATGAGTTCATAATAACAAATGCATAGAGATTATTATATGAGTTCATAATAACAAATGCACAGGAATGATCAGTTAACAATTATTAAAGTACAGTCAATCCTGTGTTAAGAGACCAAGTTTATTAAGAGACCACTCAAGGGAAGAGCAAAAATTGGTGGCTTCTTAATACAGGAGTATTTTAATTCAAAACTATACAGTTGGGAAATGAAGTGGTGGTCTATTTCAGCAGGTGGTCTCTTAATAGAAGTGGTCTCTTGACCACATTGATTGTATATACTGAAAAGTGGCACAAACCGCCTTATTCCTACTGACTGCATTATGCAGTTAGTAGGAATACTTTTTATCCTGGTGGGTTGAAGAACAGAGTACTACTACAGGAAAGTGGTGTGTTGTTTTAAAGTCATTTGCTATCTATTTTTAGTTTTGTAGATGCAATGTGTGATGAAAGAGTTTTTAATGAGCTATTGCAGAATAAACTAAGGCATGATCTGACCAAACACACTCTATCACTTCGCTTTTGATAGATGCAATGTTTGAGTAAACATGATTAATAAGTGATCCTGAATTATGAGTCACTTTTTGAACAAGTTGCTTGCAATGAAATTGTTCTTCGATGAAGGTACTGACTGTATTTTCTCCTTGTTAGATATCAAAATTGAAGTCGCCTTGAATTACAAACTCTGTATTGTATGTGACGGGTGACACAAACTCGAGTAAGTGTTTTCTGAAGGAACTTATTGAACATGAGTGAGATTTGTACAATGTAACAGCAATTATTCTTCTTGTGTCAAACAAAAGTTCTGTCAGGACAATTTCAAGATCTTGCTGAACAAGCGTTTTGTTTTGCACAACAGGGATACCTTCTTTAAAATACAATGCAATACCCCGATGTGGCCTTGTGTTACCACTTTGGTACCTGTCTGCTCTGACTAGTTGATATCCTGGTACATTCAAAGAATGCAATTCATCTGAAGCAGTAAGCCATGTTTCAACAAGAGAAACAATGTTTGCATTTTGAACATTTGGTTCATGAAATATTTCATCTTTATGACATTTCAAAGATCGAGTATTCAGAAACACAAGTTTTGCCAACGTGTCTTGAATTTGATATAGTGGAACATAACACAAAGCAAGAATTTGTTCATTTCGTAACCTGGTCATTTCTTGTTTGACTTTTTCAGACACCAATATCTTCGTTTCATTTAGATTCAGAATATTGAGTCCCTCTAGTGTTTTTGCCCTGCTAATGGCAACGTAGTGAGCATGGGAAAAGACCCGTGTGCCAGACATGTCAATAACAACTTCACTCAGTGTCACCTTGCGATTTATGAACAGTTTTAGTTGTAGACTGGCGAAGGGGAAACTGAATCCTCAGAAATGTTTTTCGGAAGTAAAAAAAGTTTCTTTTGATATCAAAAATGGGTGTCCAAGAAGGATCAATACCAATATGATATAAATGTCTGTATTTGGCCCGCCATTCAGAACCTACATTTTGATCATAAAATTTGACCCAAACAATGCTTGGTCTGTCTGTATTCTGTTGTTTGCTTTCTATTAATTGGATACAACAACTGGAACCATTGGCTAGACCATCATTAACGTCAAGATTTGCACATAGGTCATATGTCATCCCAACTGCTATACCGAGTTTTTTCTGCAAACCAGCTGTTTTTGAAGCATCATTTGGTAACCTTGAAAGGAGTTGTTCTTTTACAGCTTTCGTATCATCTTCAACTACAACATCGAAAGCTGTTGTAACAATTTTGATACCAGGAGATAATTGAAAGGCTGCTTTATTGAACGAATCCACGCTGGCATTTGTGTTAAAAAGGTGAATAGCATCCTTTGGATAATTTGGGTTAGCCGTTTTTATTTCACGTTGTTTAAGAACTTCAATATCACTTTGTTGGTGCTTTCCTTCACGTAGCTTATTCAAAATCTTTGCAAAGTTCTTGTCATCTTTTTGTCTCATAATTTCGTCAAGTTCATGCATTGTAAAGAATTCCTGCCACAAATTTGTTGCAAGAGGACCAAAGTTGTTGTTTATGTTTTCAAAAATCCATCCATCCATTACAGGCCTTAACTGAAACAGGTCCCCAATCAGAATCATGTGAACACCACCAAAAAATAGAGTTGAGCCTTTAATTTGTTGAAACCTGTGATTGATTAGCATCAGCATGTTGTTTCCAACCATTGAAACTTCGTCAATCATTACAACAGCGAGATCTATGTATATAGTTCGCAAGGTGTTAAGTGTGTTACTGTCCAGTGGTTTGATGGAGTAGCTTTGACTAGCAGGGATACAAAATGCTGAGTGGATAGTCATACCACTTATGTGAAAAGCAGCTTTTCCAGTAGGCGTACACAGAAGTACTTTGCAAACATCAGGATTGTCACCTGCAGTAGAAGACAAATGTCGCAACAATGCTTCGTGTAAAGCTGATACAACTACCGATTTTCCAACACCAGCACCACCAGACAGAAATACATGCAAAGGCTCCAGGTTTTGTTTGACACTTTGAAGAATATGCTGGAAGAACTCGTGTTGCTTTTTATTTAATGACTGTACAAGTGATCTATAATTTGCATCAGACATTCGTTTAGTATTAACAGTAATATCTACCAATGCTACTGAAGCACCAATGTCATTTCCTATGTCATACTGACGTTGTACTTGCGGACGATCTGGATCAAAACAAACAAACTGATCACTTGCCAATGAACCCGTTAGCAGATCATCAGATTCTCTTTGCTCATTGCTTGGTGCTATTTCATCAAAGTTCAAGTCATCAGCAGCCCTTTCCATTGCCTCATTTAACTGATCAACATTTTTCTCATATTCTTTGACTTTAATGTCTATGAAATTCTTCACAGCTAAGTAACGAGCTTCATAAGAACTATGTCCAGCTAAAACATCTTCACTCTCATTACGCCATGGATGAAATAATAACAGTATTTTCTTTGTAATAGTTTTCTGGTTCCACTTTCAGTGAATAACGAACATAACGTAATACTTTAGGCTTTTTTCTTGATTTAATTTTGATGCCACTTGTCAACGTTATTTTTATTCGTTCCTTAACTGACATGTCTGGATCAATTTCTTCGGGCTCGTTTCTTTCATCATCATTATGCTCATTATCTTCACGAAACATGTCATCAGTTGTTGGATATTCGATTTCAAGTTGTGATACATAATCAGCAAGACACCAGTGTTCAAGCTGCCTTGGCCTTTTTGAATGCCTTTTAACTATATTGTCTGCCTCGATATCTGTTGAGTTTTCAGACATTTTTTGTAAGGCTTCCTTTGATTTCAAAAGGAATGTACGCTTCTCAGGTGGTGATGTGTTTATGAATATGACATCTCGCGTACATTTGGTCATTGGAAGTTGTAGAACAAGGTAGCATGCTTCTTGTGCACTGATTTCAACGCTTTTCAAGAATTTGTTACCAATATGTCTTACTTGCTTCTTTAAATCCATGTTTCCTTTTCTTGCTTCTTTACATGCTTCATTCATGAGGATGCTCATTCCTCTTTGGGCTTTACTGATATATGATACTATATAAACAGCACATGCATATGGATCTAAAACAAACTGAAGGTCATGGTTGGCTCCCCAAGCTGTCAAAATGGGTTTCATGTAGGCATTTATTCTCACTTCAGCAACATCCCTTTTCAAAAATACTTTCGGTCCATCTACTGAACTTTGAAAAGCTTTAACATATTCTTCTTCATTTGTGTCTAGTTCAGTCAAAAGTTGTTCAAACGATAAATCACCTTCTTTCATCTCATTTAGCTTTTTTTGGATTGAAGAAAACAGTTCTTTGTACTTTTTCATTTCAGCTTGATCTGCAACCAGTGGCTCCAGGATAACTGTTTTTTTCATTGGTGGAATTGGAAATCCAAATCTGTAAATAGCCTTTTTTTCTGCATGATCGTGAATGCTTGTGTACTTCAAAGTCAACAAGTGGGTCATCAATTTTTGAACACGAAACATACTGATCAATGAATGATACCACTTCTTCATCTGTGTGTGTTTCATATGCTGGAGCACCTTCAATCCATATAAGCATGTGAATATGTGGAGAACCTCTCTGCTGGAATTCGACACGATACAAGTAGTCATTGACTTTTCCCAATGGTTCATGACTGCTTTTAAGTACACTTCCTATAAACTCCTGTACACGGTGATCAAAGTATCTAACACATGTCACTGGATCAGTTTGAACAAGTTTGGTTTTGTCTGCCCAAGTCATTTTCTCAACATCCTCATCTTTAAGAGTTTGTCCGTTATTAACTAATGCTAAAATTTTCAGCAAGTCAAACCATCTTGTATCTGCAGATGACAATGAGGTAGACCATGTAGGTAGTTCTAACTGGCGTATCATAGCAAACACATCTTTTTTTCGAGCTTCTAAATATGGTGGAGAACTCCTCAAAGTTCAAAAAATGTAAAAGCATCATCAAGCCTTACCAGATTTTCCTGACATTCTGGGTTTAATACCTGTGATACCGTAAGTCTTTTACCTTCCGTTTTACACCTTCTTAAAGCTAGATGCACTTTGTCTGAAACTTGTTTCAGTTGCAGTTTTTTTATTTTAAAGAAAATGTTTGGAACATTTGAGGCCACCCTTATGTCAATATGACGAAGTTCCATTTTGCATATGTCACTATAATGAACAGTAACAGTTCTGTCTTCATTCGTAGGTCTTGTTTGACCGCAAAATACTGAAGGAAATGATAAATACTCAGCATTGGTATCTTGATATAAACTTATGGGTATTTGCCCTTCACCAGGTGCAAATGTGTAAATCGTGATTGATGTCGGATCAGCCGACTCAATCATTGTATCACTGTTGCCAACAACTTTTTCATTTTCATCAATTTCACTAAAATGGTCAGATTCATAGTCATTTTCATTTTTGCTAACATTTTCTGTTTGTTCATTCATAACATCATCTTTTGCAAATTCCCTCATATTACTTCTTCCAAAGAACTCTTGCACAGTTTTTGAGCAATTTTTTGATGTGTTTTGCAACCAGTTCTCATCAATATGTATACCAGAATTCTTGTTCAGGTCACTATGGTTCATCAACCAATGAATAGCGCTGATAACTTGTAATGGCCGTACATTTTCAGTAAAGTCACAATTCTTGTATGAAAGTTTCTTTTTTAGCTTCACTGGCACAGTTACTTGTGTGTCAAAAGCCCTAGGTAAACTTTCAATGACAGGCTGGATATCAACTGGCACATTAACAACATTTCCTTTCACTGATAGTTGCCCACCTCTTGGAAGTTCTCTTATTTGCATGAATGGAATTCCTAATGCGACAAGTCTCTCTTCTAGTTGATGTAACTCAAGTTCTTTGGGCTTAATTGGGAATGTGTTTTTGTTTGCAACTGAAAGACTAGGAGTTTTGTTTTTCTTTAAGGTGTTAGAACAGGTCTTACATATCCAATCTTTATTATCCACAGATATGTACTTTGTAAAATGATGATGTACGAAAGATTGATCAAGATGGTTAGCAACTGTGCTAGCGGTTTCTACAGAATGTTTAAACCATGTTTGGTGACAACAGGTGCAAACATAGACAGGTCCAGTAGAAACTTCATGTTTGAATTTTGAAATACATTCATTCAGGTCAGAGCCATATTTTCGTTCTTCTCGCAAATTCTTTTCATTGGCTTGAAAAACTGTGTTTTTTCGCTTTTCTCTTAATGATTGCTTTTCTCTCGACTTTTCCTGTATTCTGAATGATGCAAATGACCTACTTAGACGCTTTTTCTCGCTTTCAATAGCTTTATAGTATGCATTATTTCGTTTCTTTTGTTTGGATTTCAATTCAAGTTTAGCCTCCCGATTTCTAAATAAAGGATCTTGCCTGGCTTTGCGTTTACTTTCCAACTCGTGATTCTTTTCTTTTGCTCTAATTAAAGGATCTCGACGCATTTTCTGTCTTCTGTTTATTTCTGTTGATTTTACAATAGGATCTTGCCTTGCTTTGCGTTTACTTTCCAGCTCTTGATTCTTTTCTTTTGCTCTAATTAAAGGATCTTGACGAATTTTCTGTCTTTTTTTTTTCTGTTGATTTTACACTAGGATCTTGCCGTGCTTTGCGTTTACTTTCCAGCTCTCGATTCTTTTCTTTTGCTCTAATTAAAGGATTTTGCCGTGCTTTGCGTTTACTTTCCAGCTCTCGATTCTTTTCTTTTGCTCTAATTAAAGGATTTTGCCGTGCTTTGCGTTTACTTTCCAATTCTTGATTCTTTTCTTTTGCTCTTATTAAAGGATCTCGACGCATTTTCTGCCTTTTCCTTTTTTCTGCTAATTAAATTCTACTATATCTGGCAAGTCATCAAAGCACAAAAGATGGCTTCTAAATTTGTCATTAGCAATTAAATTTTGAACAATTTTTCTATAAAGACAGTCACCAAAGAAAAGGATAGTATCCAATTCTATGGAATTCTTTGCTTCTGAAAAACGTGAAAACAAGACTGCAGAGAGTGCATTTGCAACACATTGACTACCCCGTGAAATTTCACAAAAACGATCATCACCTTGATGAAAAGAGCCATGAAGCAATACGTCAGCTCCAAATGGTAAACCATGACATTCAATTATCCTTGTTGCAGTATATGTTTCCTTATATCGCACAGCCAGTGTTTCATAAACAGACATATCTTCTGTTTCAAACCCGGTTTCGGAATCATTTCTTGGACTAGTTTCATTCTTCTGTTCTTTAAGGGATGTATACCTTACACTCCTAGTGTGCTCCACAGCAGATTGTACAACAGGTTTAATGACAGATTCAACATCAGGTTCAACAAAGGTTTTATCGTAATTTTCTTGGCAAATTTCTGAACAAGTGTTCAAGCAAGTTTCTGAGTACGTGTTTGAGTATGTGTTTGAATACGTTTTTGGCGACGACTCCATGCCGATGATGGAGTCATCATGTCCCGATGCTGTGTTTTTAAAGAGGCCACGTCCTCCAGTCTCGTCACTCGTTATCGATGCCTGTCCCGATGCTGTGTTTTTAACGAGGCCACTTCCCCGAGTCTGATCGTCAATTGGCATCACGTCCTGTCCCTTTGCTGTGTTATTAACGAGGCCACTTCCTCGAATCATGTCTATGCACTCACCCGATTCAATACTTACCTTCTCCTTTCACTTATCCCTCATCGATTCTTTACTCGCCTTTGACTGTTGCAAACAAGATTTTATCTTTAGACGTGGCATTATCTGAAAAGAAAAGTAAAAAGTTAATGGACAGAACTTTAACTTGATGATACTGACCTTCTCACAATGTTTTGTTAAAAAACCATCAAGGTTATTGAGAAATAAGGCGAACAAGATTTTTGTGTGGAAATTTTCAAAGGGCCGATGCTTCTCACAAAGTTTGGTGAAAATCCATCTAGAGTTTATACCCATTTAGAGTTTATGGCCAAATAGTATACAAGATTTTTATGAATTGTCTTTTTAAAGGACCATAACTCCATAAATAAGAGCGCCGCCTTTAGAACGGGGCATTATATGCCTACTTCCAGAAGCATTTCCTAGGTGTTTCAACAAGAGCGCCGCCTTACGGGGCATTATACGCCCGTTTCCTCATCGTTATTATGTTAGTTTAGGTTAAACCTATCTCACTTTACGATTGCGAAACAAGCCTATGGCTTATCTAAATCACTCTCCCTTGGTTATTATGTAGTAAGCATTTCCTAGGTTTGGGGTCTGACCTTGAGCTTTGTCTAACAAAAAAACACACTTCATATTGATGGATATTACACTTTAAAAGGGATTGGTGACCTTTGCCTTTGACCGGAGCCCAAAAACAATAGGGTTTTTACATTTAACAATGGTAATGTACTTGTGAAGTTTCATGAATGCAAATGTTATGTATTCAGCAAAATGTGAATTTCTATCTTGTTGACCTTCACCTCCGACCTACTGCTCCAAAAACAATAGGATCTTCCTCCCACCTAGGGCAAAGTTATCTTCCAGAATGTGCATTTTCATATATAAAAGGTCAAGACAATATTGACCTCTGACAGACTAACCCCAAAAGCAATAGGGTTCATCCCCCTACCAAGGGCAATGTACCTTTGAAGTTTTATGAGTGTAAGTTTCATTGCTTTTAAGTTGTTCTCCGAAATGCGTATTTCATATAAGGTCATGGCAACCTTGACCTTCGATCTATTGACAACAAAAAACAATAGGTTTCCTCCCCTCACCTAGGTAAATGTTCCTATGAAATGTTATGATCGTGGGTGTTTTACCTAGTTGCGAAATTATCGCCTGAAATGCGCATTGTTGACCTTTGACCTACTGACTTCAAAAACAAGAGAGATCCTCCCATCACCTGAAACAATGTACCTATGAGGTTTCATGGGTGTAGATGTTATGGTTTCAAAGTTATTGTCCGGAATCGGTATTTCCATATATCATGGTGACCTTGACCTTTGACCCCAAAAATAATATGGAATCCTCCCATCACCTGGAACAATATACCTATGAAGTTTCATGGGTGTAGATGTTATTGTTTCAAAAGTTATCGTCCGGAATCTGTATTTTCACCCCAAAAATAATATGGAATCCTCCCATCTCCTGGAACAATAAACCTATGAAGTTTCATGGGTGTAGATGTTATTGTTTCAAAAGTTATCGTCCGGAATCTGTATTTTCATGTCATGGTGACCTTGACCTTTGACCTCAAAAACTTGACCTTTGACCCCAAAAAGAATATGGATCCTCCTCTCACCTAGGGCAATGCGGCTATGAAGTTTCACGAGTGTAGGTGTTATGGTTTCAAAATTATTGTCCGAAATGTGTATTTCCATATAAGGGCATGGTGACCTTGACCTAGGCTACTGACCCCAAAAACAATAGCCCGGAACGCAAAATTCGATGTGAAACAGACATATTTTAAGGGCTATCAGAAGTTTTATATAAGGTCACAGTGACCTTGATCTTTGACCTACTGACCCCAATAACAATAGGGATCTTCCTCTCACATAGAGCAATGTAACTATGAGGTTTTATGAGTGTAGGTGTCATGGTTTCAAAGTTATCATCCAAAATGCGTCATACAAGGTCATGTTGAGGCCATCCTTAAACAAGAGCTGTCGGAGAACAGCGCAGCTCGACTATTCGAAATTGCGTAAGAATTGACAAAAGCAACACAGACTTATGTAAAAAAAAAAAAAGATTTTCGACTGGGCGGCGGGGGAGGGGAGAGAGAGGCAGGGGGGTTGGGAGGGGGTAACACATATATATGTAAGAACACATATATATGTGTAAGAAGCTATGCGTAAGAATTGAATAAAACAAAGAGTTTCAAGTGGGGGGCGGGGAGGAGTGGGGGAGAGGCAGGGGGTGGGTGGGGGGGGGTGGGAGGATGGGGAGGAGGCAATAAATACATATGTGTAAGAAGCTGTGTAAGAATTGACTAAAACAAAAAAATATATATATATATAAAATAAATAAAAAAGTTTTGAGTGGGGTGGGAAGGCGGGGCGGTAGAGTGAGCGTGGGCAACATATATGTGTAAGAAGCTATGTGTAAGAATTGCCGAAAACAACTCAGAACTATGAAAAAAATAAAAATATTCCAGTTTTGAGAGTGGGTGTGGGGGAGGGGCAACATAGCTATGTGTAAGAATTGACAAAAACAACACAGAAATATTCGTGCACGGGCGGGCACCTGGGTAGAACCACCGACGTTCCGCAAGCCAGTTGGATAGCTTCTTCACATAAAGATGCCAAGGCCCCTGAGGGGCAAGTGATTGCAAGTCAGAGACTCTAACCACTCGGCCATGGACGCCCCGGATGGGGGTTGTGGGATGGGGGAAGAGGCAGAGGATGGTGGGACGGCAATATGTGTAAGAATCGACTAAAAAAACAGAGAAATATGTAAAAAATAATCAAGTTTCAAGTGGTGTGTGTGTGGGGGTGGGGGGGGGGGGGGTGGAGAGGCAAAGGGTGAGGGGGATTTTCTGCTATTTCTCCAATTCCACATGATTATTTGCGTAACTTCATTGTCAAACGAAAATAAGTAAATGCAGTCTGTATCAGATCGACGCTTATTCACTAACAAGACTAGCGCAAGTGTCTATACGTAATGAATCAATATCAACTTCCGGCAAGATAACTCGGGACTTTACACAATCAATTATCATGTCAGAATCGTCTGCTTAAAAAATCACTTCGTTTTTCAAGACAAAATGACGAGATGGATGGAGTCTAGCGAACGTGGAGAAAATAGTATGACAGTTACAACCAGGCACCGAGAAAAAACAGTAGCCATCACAGCGTCACTAAAAACAGTATCGCGATGGGAGAGAGAACTCAATATTATGCTGGGAAAGGTTATTAACAATAACGTCTGCACGGAGATATGGCGCGAGTGTTGTCGTGTCCACGCAAGCGACCGCCAATCATCAGTACGTAAATTTGATATTACGTAATGTTAATTAATGTGTTATTCAACAGAATTTACATCCCGTTAATTACTTGAATAAAAATGCTAGTGAAAACCGATTTTAGCTAGTAGATTTTTTAGTCACTGGATATTTTTAGCTAATGGCTAAATTTGTGAAATTCGACCACTGTGGGGAGAGGCAAGGGGTGGAGGGCAATATGTGCAAGAATTCAAATGCAAAACCAATAAACTATGTCACATAGCTTTTCACAGTGTTACCCTTTTTTGAAAAACATGTTGTTTACACAATCATATTCTTACAATGTGTTGTTTATACGTTCATAAAATTCACGATCCGCATTATAACAGTCAAGTGCGACAGCAAATGCGTAACGTTCAGTTAACCACCATACCACACCCACTATGCTGAACAAACACACAAATTTCCTTGAATACTTGTGCTGACTTTCTCCAATAAATTAAATTCCTAAATGATTTTGTAAAGGTTTATAAGCAAGCTTAGATATTATATACAAATATTTATTAAAATAAATAACAAACAAGCAATATGTCGTCTTTTTCACATTTCGTCGAAATTGTTCTTCCGATTTGAATCGAGTTTTCGTCGACCGTCGTCTTTATAATACAGGATAACTTTTGTCAAACTTCGATATGAAACGCAGGGTTCTCATCTTAATGACACAATTAAGTATATAAGATTAGGAAGTCTTTCAAGTTATAGCAGAAAATCCAATATTTAATCGTGTGTTTTCTGAAACAGAACTCTTACCATGCGTAAATTTGCAGAGATGACATTCTGCGCATGCGCACGGCATATTTACCCAAATCGACTGCAATGAACCAAAATTAATAAAAATAAAAGAAAATGGATATTCAAATAAACAAATGTGCTTTTTGAAAGAACGCTTTGGGATAACCATCAAAACATAGTGAGCTTTTATTGATATTAACAATCATGTAAAGTTTAGTAAAGATCTGATAAAACAATGAAGCCCTATTATTGTCTTAACAAGGCAAATACATCCTTTTTAACTAAATCAAGGGCCATAACTCCGGAGTTACTCCGAACTTGTTGGTTTTCAAACTTTTCCGAGCTTTCATTGACATTAACAATCTGGTAGAGTTTGGTAAAGATTGGATAAAAAATGAAGCCCCTATCGCCTTAATGACGCAAAATATAGCATTATTTAACTAATCAAGGGCAATAACTCCGCTGTTACTGGTACGAACTGGCTGGTTTTCGAAACTGTCCAAGCTTTCATTGATATTAACAATCTTATAAAGTTTGGTAAAGATCAAATGAAAAATGAAAGCCGTATCGTAATAACAAGGCAAAATATAGTATTTTTAACAAAAACTAGGGCCACAACTCCACTGTTACATTTCTGATCTGGCTGGTCGTCGTACTTGTCCGAGCTTTCATTGATATTAACAATCTGGTAAGGTTTGGTAAAGATCTGATGAAAAATGAAGGCCCTATTGTCTTAACGAGGCAAGATATAGCATTTTCAACTAAATCAAGGGCCATAACTCTGTGGTAACTGGTCCGATCTGGCTGTTTTTCAAAATTATCTGAGCTTTTATTGATATTAACAATCTGGTAAAGTTTAATAAAGATCGGAAGAAAAATAAAGGCCCTATCATCTTAACGAGGCAAAATATAGCATTTTTAACTAAATTAAGGGCCATAACTCTGTTGTTACTAGTCCGATCTAGTTGATTTTCAAACTTATCCGAGCTTTTATTGACATAAACAATCTGGTAAAGTCTGGTCAAGATCGGATGGAAAATGAAGGCCCTATCGTCTTAACAAGGCAAAATATAGCATTTTCAACTAAATCAAGGGCCATATCCACGCTGTTACTAGTCCGATCTGGCTGGTTTTCAAAATTATCCGAGCTTTCATTGACAATAACAATCTGGTAAAGTTTGGTAAAGATCAGATGAAAAATGAAAGCTCTATCGTCTTAACAAGACAAAAGTTAACGACGGACGGACGACGGACGGACGACGGACAACTCGGCATCCCATAAGCTCTGCTGGCCTTCGGCCAGTAGAGCTAAAAACAAGTCGCAGTTAAATGGAGAAAGTTCACAACTGTGATGTTGTAGACGTTTTAATTACAGTGCACAAGAAATTCATAAATGTTGAAGTTCCTCTTTGGAAAATTGAGCCATTTCAGTACTGCATTTAACGTAATAGTGCAATAAAATAAAATTGAAAACATGTTGACTGCGGACTAATTGCAACTGAAAATGTTTTTGCAGCATATAAAAGACTAGAAAGTTAGCTTTAGCATACTGAAAATAAGACAAAATTTGACAACTCCTTCACTTAAAATTTTGCATTTGAAATTGTGCTTTATTCATATAATCCTTTTATATTCAAGTTTCTTGTTTGTCTGTTTGCGTGTTTGTTTCTGTATTTTGTGGTTGACTCTCCTCCTTGAATGCTACTTTCCCTGTCCGATCTTTTTATATTTCTTTTACTTATACTGGCAGTATGTATTAGAAATAAGAAAGGTTTAATGGGGGTGGGGTTTGGCTTTAAATACCCTCATTTATCAAAATAAGCGCAACTCTGAACACAGAATTTACATGAATGTCATTTAAACATATTTATTTCTGACAAAAATGCATGCTGAATTACCCCCACACACCAAATCACAATGGAAAAGTCTGCATGTGTCAAAGGTAAAACTACGTGTTATGCTTTTTTACTCATATTAAGAGCATTGATAATACATTTGGGGTAATCCATTAATCCCTTTGTAGAACTCGTCGGCTTGTATTGTCGGCATCTATTATTGCCGTCAATAAGGCGCAAATCTGTACACCGTTTATATGTCGGTGTATGACCGAATGTTGAATGCAATTCGGGTTGTTATAATAGTCTTCGGAACGCCTTTCGTCAACTGAACATCTGTCTCGAGCATTATTTGTAGAGTATAAATATGTTATACTTATGTATGACACCTTACACGCTTTGTGCATAGACTGGCATGGTTGCACAAGTACTTCCTGCTGGCAATATGTATCCCCTCACAACCTTTAGAATTCGAAGTTGACTGCTGTCAAGACTATGTTCATTATATATATGTTTGTATGGGCGTGGCCCAGTGGACAGCACGGTGGATTAAATTGGAGGTTCTAGCCTCACCGGCGCCACTTAGTTTCGTTAGTGTGTTATTGGGCAACACACTTTCAATTAGCCTCGGCCATCGGACCTGGACGTAAACCGGGAGGTCTCGTATGTCAGAGTCTATCCTCGGAGCACGTATACAAAACCATAAGGATTATATTCGTTAGTAATAGTAGCCAGATGCCCGGACTCCGATGTATCCGTTCCCTCTCTGGGGTAGTAGAGCTCTAAATAACATATATTGTGCTGACGAGCGGTTAAAAAAAAATCAAATATATTCATTATTATTAACATAAAGAGCGCCGTTACTGATATTATTCTAAGATTAAAGGGACTGGAGGCGGTATGTAAGATTAATGGGTGTCAATCCAAATAAGAGTACAACTGTCGTAATGCGTTTTCAGTTTTGCATATGCACTGTACATATACATTACCTTATATATAGCTAGGCCCCATAAAATAATCGATTTAATTATTAATATTAAATATTTTGGTTTGGAAATTATTTTTGTTAATTCATTTGACGCTTTAAGCCTATACTAAATTATTGTGTTGTGATATAACTACGCGTTTATCTAATAGTGTGTTCAACTGCTATCAACATGAACCCAATATGAATTAATATTGATGCGTTAACAACAAAAATACACTATATAAAGTCATTGTGTTTACCAGCTGAAACATTTCATAAATAATATCACCCAAACAGAACACAATATGCGTTTGTTTAATGCAGTTCACATTATATATGAAACTGAACACATTTTGAGGGTTTTCTCTTGTATTTGTTTTTACACAAATTACTCTTTCGCCCCTAGACTCTTAAGGAAGTCACGGAAAATAAATCGTCTGATCTCAATTAATTGATATATTAGTATAACATGATATAAGATTAATTATATTGATGAATTACGCCGGTATTTAAATATGAGCGACAGTGTTGCGAAACAAGGTACGAAACTAGGGACGAAACGCGGTTTTCAATAAAACTTCTTATTTTGTACAAAATATAGTTTTAATTAATATAACTTCTACCTCAGAAGACATCATAATATCTTTAAAGCAGGAAGAAGCAATGTATGTATAAAACATGATCATTATATGTACAATTTGCGAATGTATATGGGTCGAGTACGAAATAAGCAAATTGTAATGAACTAGTAACCGGAAAGCACAATTTATCCGAATTTCGATGGACGTTTAAATGCGTTTATACTAAAGAAATTTTGTCTAATTTTTTATTTTGATCATCTATTTATACATAGTTTTAGAAAATATGAAAACATTTTCTGTTGCAATTAGTCCGAGGTGTTATGTTTTAATGATTACACTATAAAGACTTTGCAATATTGTGCATGTTAAGTTTGCTCACAAGCTTGAACCAAACGCAGACTCCGTCAATAATGAAACTTTTAAAGGAATACTATTTTTGGGTTATGTGTTGTTTTAGTATTTTTACCGAAAGGAAATGTCTTACATAGCCATGTACCATTCGATTAACAGCAGCATATTGTACATATAATATATAGGGGAAATTCCCGTGTTGCATTTCTTTTTCGTTTCAGTATATTATAGTATATAAATCATCTTACCACAGTGAAACATATATCCTTCTATTGTTCGTATTTTGTGCATACAATAAAAGAAAATATCGATTGGATAAGTAGAGACGTGGATTTACCACTCCGGTGTGAATATGTATTTGGCTGGCATGTTTAATAAATCCTTAATTCTTACATATATAACTATTTATTACAATTGCTAATTATTGTAGGGTAATATTGGGGTTGATTTTCAGACACCCACCCCATACACCTATGAAGGGGAAAATAAAGGGGTCATCTTTATAAATATGGCTGAAAAAAGTAACGACTTGTAGAACCATGCAGTGCCAATTTCATTCTTTCAAATTGTTAATTCATTTATAAAAATGTTTTGCATGTTTTAACCCTTAACCTGCTAAGCACGACTATAATAGCCTTTGCGTCCATTGTAACCCAGATCGGCCTATGAGTAAAAGTGAGTAACTCGCAGGCTGATCAGGGTTTACAATGTCCGACTGCTGATCAGTCTTTTCCCAAAACACCCCATTGTCACATAAATGGAATGGTATTAATTCAAAGAAAGAACAGACCATTATATATATATATATGCAGCGGATTATAGGTTAAATGCCAAATAAGCCTATTAACGTTAGATTTATAAACTAGCAATAAAACCTCATTGTATCCAAAGTACTAGTACAATAACCAAGTATTAAAGAAACTAACCCATAAAAAAACGGCACAATAACACCTATTAAACAGTTTATCAAAACTCTATCCAGGTCATATAATAGTGTTTTTACCATAGCTATAATGGTTTTCCTTTGTTCTTACTTATAATATAATTTTAATAAACCTGAAGGTCTGAGCCTAAACCGTGCTATAACTGCCGGTATATTTCGTCCGTGCTATAAATGACATATTCGGCAGTTATATCATGGTCTACCAAATTTTACACGCGCGTAGTTGTAATGTTTACACACAACCTGTCAATCAAAACGTCAATTACCGGCATTGAATTGCTATGGTACAAAACATGTATAGCATATTTTTCTCGTATGCGATTGATACTGCACTCTTGCGGCCCTCGAGAAGCAGTATAAATCGCATATACTCGAAACATTATGCTATAAATATTATATATATACCGATTAAAAGTATAGAAATGTTCACTAGTTCATAAAACTGTTACCCTTAATTCAACGCTCCAGTTTTGGGGTTTGGCCTGGCTGGTTAGAGCTGTTTATATTGTATAATTATATAGAGTTTGGATTATCAAAATATATAAGTTATAGAAATGTCTAGTCGCCAGTAGGTTTAGAATAGAAACGCTGTACATATGTTTTAATGGGATAGTTACGAACGCATGCACGTACTGAGCACCACGCCAAAGGTGACTGTCGTCGATATAACCACATAGCCATGACACATTTAATATATTACAAAATATTTAAATTAGCGTTCTTTTTACCACAAAAATGAATAATTTACTTCTAGTTGATTTCTAGTTGATTTCTTTATTTATTACGCAAGTTTGTTCCCTAATGGTGACATATCCTATATGAATTTTCACCCTTCAGCGCATCTCTCTAGCAAATAGCTGTTCCCAGAGGTGGAGTCATGCGGTCCAGGTCCCCCTAAAATATCCGAGATATGAAATTCATATGTATACTAGCATAAGCGGTTTTATTTTGTTTGTTTGTTTGTTTGTTTGTCAACCGTTTCTAGATCACTCACCTGAGCCGAAGAGGCAATATGATCTATTGGGATCACTCTTCGTCATTCGTCCGTCCAATCGTCGTCCGTCGTTAACCTTTGCTTCATACGACATCTCCTCAGAAACCCTTCGTATATTTTGACCAAATTTCACTTGGATGATACTGAGGTCAATGCCTTTCAAACATTTACAAATTCGACATCCAAGATGGCCGCGATTACCATATATAATCAAAACCTTAAAAACTCTTCTTCACAAGACCCGATTGACAGATTTCGACAGATTTTCTTTTGATCGACAACGCCTAGACTATCGAATTTATTCAAATAAAGTCCCCGGCGTCAAAAATTGTCCTGCCCCGGGCGTCCAAATGTTGGTATATGGAGATTTTGCATGTTTTTCATAGTCCTCTACCAAGTTTGTTCAAATGGTGACCCTTGTGTTAAATTTGGCCCCGTCCCGGGGTCACAGTTTTACATAGACTTACATTGGGAAAAACTTCATCTTCTCGGAAACTACAAGTGCCAGAGGTTTAACATTTTGCATTTACTATAAGCTTATGATAGATATAAGGTTCTATAGAAACCGCAGCGTCCAAACGCAATGGCATCGTAGGTCCGCACTGTACTGTAAACAAGGAGCAATATTTAATTAATTATACAATGAAAAAGGCAAAATACAACAAAAAGGGTCAAACGTGGTGAAGACAAGGTTACCGACTGACAAGGTCAATAGGCAATAAGGCCTACAGGTTAACTCGAATCGATTTTATGTACACATAATGTACACAATCCTCACTTTTATCCTATCTTCAGCGCCCAAAAAGACAAGACAGTGTAATTCTCTAACAATAAAGTCCACATCCAGAGAAACTAACAAAAGAAACATTAAGATGTTGTTTTAAAGCTATATAAAAAACAAAATAAAAGTTGCCGGGGTTTCAAAAAGTGCAATCCTAGAGTCCCAAAAGGTTGTCAAGTCATCGCATACGGGAAAAGTGAAGTGTAATGACTGACTGTAGAGGGATCAATCGCTAAACATGCAGTGCGTTGTGACTACTAAAGGGTCGTATCCTTTTCTGACGAACTTCTTTATTATTTTTTTTAAAGTGGTCAGCAAATCCGCCATATCCCTTTAACATTCGAAGTTTATAGACCACATCTTCATAAAATAAGGGTTGTGATATCCCTAGTCGCAGAAGTGTTTTAGGGTTGGTGTTGTACTTCTCCAGTAGGTTTTCGTTGCGGCGGTAGAATTTTGAGAAAGATCTTCTTAGTTTGTGATAACGAAAACCTTGCTGAAGAAGTTTACTTGTAATAACTTTCTTTCGATCATTGGTCTATAACATCATTACAAGCTCTAGCAAAACGAATGAGCTGGGATATGTATCACGAGGTACATCCCCATCCAGGTGTGGATAGTTAACGATGGTGAAGTTTAAGTCATCTCTCTTATCATACATTTTAGTATGTATGAAATCATTAGAAACTGAGAGATGAAGATCGACGAATGCTGCTTCAGTATCCGAACTTTTGGCTTTATTCAACGTGAGCTCTGGTGGATACATGTTAGTAACCATATGAGCAAACAACGGATTATCAATATTGAGTATGTCATCTAGATACCGATATGTATTATTAAACGTATCAATAACTTCACTCTGGCTAGCAGGCGACAAAATCACAATGAAAATACTATCCCTTGTTGCCTCTTCATCTTTATTAATTTGGTTTACAAATTGTTTAAGATAGGACTTTTACGTACATAGGTAAGATTTCCAACATTGCTATACACAAACAGAATACTAAAATCAGCTTTAATAAGTACAAAAAGTAGAGTTTTAAGCCCAAATAATATGACATACTTGGACAGATCCTAAAACCTGCAATTTTTTGAAAGTACGAGTATATGAATTTTTCCCTGAATAATACACTTACTCCTCTACACACCAATCTCATAAAAAAGGAAAAATAGGAGAAAACTTGTCATGCTCCCTTAAATTAGCATATGTTTAAAACACTTAAAATTACTGTTGTGTTTTGATTGTATTTGTGTCAGTGCGACTGATTGATGGAGGGATCAACATTGTAACTAATTGACGAGTATATGGATCTTTAGCCTGAAACAAAATGAAATGAAATAAGTGATGTATACACAATTAAACTAGTGACTCAAAACTAATAAGTAATATCACCTATTCGAATGAGGGATATCATCGATTCAAGGTACTATCACTGATTTAAATTGTTTAAACATTATTGGTGGTTTCACAGCCTATTAAGTCTCTCGAGACATTGTATTGACTTTGTCCCCATGCATTATCAAGCAAACATAGATACTGGAAATAAACTTCAACTACATAACGATAACGGCTAGGACATCAGACTAAATACTAGTCACGATAAAATGTTGGGGGCTAATCTCAAAGTTGTATAACAACCTGGGGCCCGTTTTATTAAACTACTTACGGTAATTTTGATCGTTAATTACATTTTAATATTGTCCACATTTTTTTTCAACTAAGTATTCAGTGCAAACAAGTATGTGCGCACGTAGAGCAGAAATATCACATGATCAATAAATCGAAATTAAATCACGCTTGAGTGTAAAGTGTAATGCATAGTTAAAGGGACACTGTCCGTAAGTAAGCAGATATTGAGCATAACCAAATAACTGTCTGACCTTTATTCATTGAAATGTATACATGAAAACATGAGGATAGACCCTAAGAAGTATGTAGGAATACATTCGTGAGTTTGAAAAAAAAAAGTTTTAATTATTAAATGTAAATAAAGTGGGACCCACAATATTTACCGTTTATGCGTTCACGTGACTTCCATAGCGCACTAGGTTTTCACCATAGTATGTATTGCGTAATATGTATAGCCCGCTTAGTTCAGTCGGGAGCGGGTTCCGACAAGTTTACGCTCACGCACACTTATTTTTACTGCGAGTGTGGGCTGCGAGTTCAAACCCACGAAGTGGATTTGCTTTTTTTTGTACTGCGATTGAATTCCGTTAAACAATCTTGCTTTTAATTAGTAAATATTGAATAATGTTTAGTGTATAATGTTTGCGAACATAATTATTGGGTGTTTTATAAGCTAAAAGTTACGGACAGTGTCCCTTTAAGCATTAAGAAATAATTCTAAAATAATGATGGTTGACTGTTTAGCTGAATGGTGGTGTACGTTTTTTTTCAACACATTTTAGGCTATATATGACGGTGTTTTGTAGTAGTGACAGACCACCCACCTTTTCCTACAAGTTCATGTAGTGTCAATAATAAATTGCATTGGCCTATATATAGTGCTGCGCAAACGCTTGGTCGAGTATTCAAGGAGTATTAACTGTTGCGAAAATCACTCCGTTTTAGTCGGTATTCCCTACTTATCGTAATCTTTACCGTAATCGTTATCGTACTCAGTTGTACAGGTCTACTCAAACGTGCATGTTAACATAATATATGCACGTTTAAAGCTACAAGCTCAATACTTCATTAGGTCAGATGTTCTATTCACTCATGTACTATGCGGACTTCTTGAAAACCTGTTATATTTAGTATCATTATTACGATGTAAAATAGTTTAACATATTTAACTTACCATATTAAAATAAATTCTACCACTGCGATCTTAACTGTCTATATTATATAGGGGCTAAAATCTAGTGTGTTTAAGTCCTCATACATTTTAAGTGGATAGTTTTAATATTGTACAGGCTGATTAAGTATGTTGTGAAAATGTTAGCTAAGAAAACGATTTTTTATTTGATCATTTTTACATGAGTTATGGCCCTTTCATTTTCTTTTATATATTATATAGGAAATATTGTGTCTAGCTCCTGATTTATTATTAGGTGGATTATTTTAATACTCGATATGCTCATTTACTATGATGTGAATATTTTAGTGAAGAAAACTATTTTTGATTTTATATTTATACATGAGTTATGCCCCTTTCATTTTCTTATATATATATTATATAGGGGAATATTGTGTGTCTAACTAACCCCTCATTCATTATTCGGTGGATTGTTTTAATACATGGTATACTCATTGACTATGATGTGAATATGTTAGTGAAGAAAAAGATTTTTCTTTTGATTATTTTTTCATAAGTTATGTCCCTTTGTAGTTTCAGCCAATGGGAATCGTATATTTGTCTGCCTTTATCGACAGTTCTAGTTTATTAGTAGCTAATAAGTTTGTGCGCGCGTGTGCGCTAGTTATAGCGTAATGCCTGTTTAGTGAAATAAATGCTGAAACGTATCAACAAATACAGTGACGATGTAGTGGTTATATTCAGGCATTACAGAGGATATAGGAGCGCAAAGTTCCCGGTTCAAATCCCGCTTCGGGCAATTTGTTTCTCATGAAATATATTCATAAGCCGTATTATGTTCGATGTACGAAAGTAGATAAAAATGTGATATGTTACCAATCGATTTCATGTACGTTTATCAAACAAGTAGTAGTATTCCACTATCGTTCACATTCTACAGGAGTGTGTGATGTGAGATATGCTCAATGCTATAGAATGCGATTAACAAAACAGAAGTAGTAGCAATCCACCATCTTTCACGTTCCGCGAGTGTGTGTGATGTGATAAATACTCATGTATATAGATTGTGATTGTCACAATAACAGTAGCAATATTCCACTAGCTCTCACATAATTCTGCCAGAGGGCATGGTTTACCCAGTAAATTATTGAGAGTGATAAACTGGGCCACTTCAACTGAATACACTTCCAAAACGATCAGGTTTTGGTGAGGTTTTTGTGTCGACAATTATCATTTACAGCGCAATAGCTGAGGTATATATGTGCAGTAAGTTCACGCATATCACTTATATTCCTTTTATAAATGTGTATCTTATGACATCCTTATCTTAAAATCATTAACATTTTTCTTAAAAGTATATATTCTTAAACTCAATATACTGATTAATTTAATATGTGCCATCATTTTTAAAGCAGTTGGTTGTTTTAATGCTTTAATCAAACCGGTATTAATCATAGTAATCATATTAATCGGTTAAATAAACTTTAATCAATTTATCTCAAATACTAAAATTTAGAAAAATCATGATGTTTCCAGACATATTTTATTCTTTTTTGTACCATTGTTTTAATCATGTTTGTTTATACTGTCAATATATTCTGTTTTGTTTGAGGACCATATTTTATAGTAGCCAAATATGTAATCCACTTGAAATAAAGATATTATTATTATTATTATTATTACAAATAAAACTGCGTCAGGTCTCGTTCATATTGGTGGGTAAGTACCATTTAATGTATAGGATATGTAGCTTTAACTTCAGTTCATGATCATTAGATTACATAATTTGGTTTAAAACAAGCGCTTTAATTGTATTGGCAACATTTAGGCTTCTCCGAGACTCAGGCCATACAGCAATTGTATAAGGTATGTTATTATTTGTATATTGGTTAAACACAAACATTACATATATAATCCATAGTTTGTCTTAATAATAAGGACTATTGGTCAGCAATCTTTGAAAAGAAAATCCAAAATGGATGGGGTATGGTTAATTGAAATTTTCATCCAAATGCATATTATAGGCATGAACATTGTCAATGATATAATAGATGACAGTAATTCAACACTATTGATGTGAACATAATATCAGAAACAATATTTATTTGGCAGAAATAGTGTCCTTTATCTTCGAAATGTTTAGTACAATTTTACTCGAAGATATTTTTTTTTTATGTTAAATAAATTTGTCCATAGAATTGTCCATTTATCTAAAAATGGCACACGAGACATCATTTCTAAATTAAATACGACATGTTATCACATCATCCAAATTTCAAAGTCAATTATTGCACAAAAAAAAAAGCTATTCTTTCAGTGTCATGTACTTTCAAAATAAACTCAATGCTATAGTATGGTGGCACTGACGGGTTTTAATTGCCAAACTATTATAAATGGCAACTATATAATCGAACCTTGATTATAGGAGACTCGATATTAAAAGGAATTCAACGGAATGGCCTAAATAGTACAACAGATATTATTGCTGCAGGTGGGGCGAAACGTCTCACACCACAATTAATTTTCCATAGGGTCCCATTGTTATGTTTTTGTTCGTGGCATAGAGATAAAAAAGATTTTGCAACATGTATTTATGCTTAAATTCTTCATTGATCCAATATCTGCATGCTATTAACTTTTAACGAATATTTACCAGATTTAACTTTTTTTAATTTCATGTTTGCGTGACACCTATCAAAATTTAGACAAAAATACAACCCCGTGGAGATTAGACCCATGATGGTTAAAATGGGGCAGAATTAGCTAGAAATCTTATATCAACATGCATTTTTCTGGGATCTCTTCCTAAAATGCTGTAGATTTAGAACCTGGTAAAGATAAATCAATGTATCCTGTAAAATGTAGAAAAGCGAACTTGTTTTTTTTATCTACCTCCTTCATCTGTAGGGCAGGAGTATTCAAGGGTGATAATAGTTGTGTGAGTCCTTAAGGTCATTTTTTTTTTAATGATCACCTCAATAATAATTGAACATGTATACAAATCAATTACACGCTGAAAAGTGCTAAAAGTTTGATTCCATGTTTATTGCTTTTCAAATTATTCAAGTTTTAGTGACCTAGGGTATTGGTCGAAATTCAGGCCGAGCACCTTTAATATTTTGAAAATCTACAGTAGTGATAAGGATTTTGCATTTTCCTGGTCATTTGTGCTCAGCTATGTCTGAAACTTTCAAATATACATGAAAAGGCATCTCTTCATCTGAATATAGCATAAAAATGATCTTTAAGAAAGGATTATTGAGAAAAATGCTGAAAATAATAAACTCAAACTAAGGGTTACCCGTCAAAATTTTGATTTTCCAGGAAAAGTAACAGTCTCTCGCTTTAATTTTGACATTTTTTTCAAAGTAGTCTGTCTTCATTGATATGTGTGTTTGTTTTACAAGCCAATAGCTGTAAAATAAAGCTAAAATTATGCTTATTCCTGTATTGGTTTTGAAAATATAGTTAATATTTAGTTAAACATGGTATCAAGTAACATTTCTGCTAATTCCTGCAATATGAAGATAACTTGAAGTAACTATACATACACAGACGGGATTTCTGAATAACAGTGTTAACTGTGTCCTAACATGACTGAAACGTTCACAGATACACAGACAATGCTTAGAGGTGAAGGATGTAAGGTACCCGTTCTGCAGTTCTAAAGCGCAAGGGCTTAGAGATGAATGATGGAAATTCCCATTCTGAAGCTCTAAATTGCAAGGCATTAGAGATGAATGATGAAAGATACCTGTTCTGCAGCTCTAAAGCGCAATGCCTTAGCATTAAAGGATGAAAGATACTCGTTCTGCAGCTCTAAAGCGCAATACCTTAGAGATGACGTCTGAAAATGCCATTCTGCAGCTCTAAAGCGCAGTGCCTTAAGAATAACGAATAAAGATACCCATTCTGCAGCTCTTTCTTAACGTCTCACACCACAATTAATTTTCCATAGGGTCCCATTGTAATGTTTTTGTTCGTGGCATAGAGATAAAAAAGATTTTGCAACATGTATTTATGCTTAAATTCTTCATTGATCCAATATCTGCATGCTATTAACTTTTAACGAATATTTACCAGATTGAACTTTTTTTAATTTCATGTTTGCGTGACACCTATCAAAATTTAGACAAAAATACAACCCCGTGGAGATTAGACCCATGATGTGTAAAATGGGGCAGAATTAGCTAGAAATCTTATATCAACATGCATTTTTCTGGGATCTCTTCCTAAAATGCTGTAGATTTAGAACCTGGTAAAGATAAATCAATGTATCCTGTAAAATGTAGAAAAGCGAACTTGTTTTTTTTATCTACCTCCTTCATCTGTAGGGCAGGAGTATTCAAGGGAGATAATAGTGGTGTGAGTCCGAAAGTCAAATATTTGGCGTTACGGATTCGACAATTAAATATGGCGCAATATGCCAACGTCGTCATATATAATGGCGAAAATGACGGTCTCACACCTCTATTATCTCCCCTGAAAGCTCACGGACCTAGAGGCAAAAGGAAAACAGAAAATAATTCAATTTTTTCTCAATTTTAGGCAATTTTGAATTTGAAAAATAGGTTTTTCTTTGCTTTATCATACATCTGCAGTGTAAAGACAGATGATACAGAAAATCCCATATTGATATGAGGTTTCATTCAAATTTCAGAATTATTTGACCGAAGCACCGCATATTCAGCTAGATAGTGTATGAATTTTGTATTTTCCATAGGGTTCACTAAACATGAGCGAAAAAAAAAAGCCAACCTGGCTAACTTATGTATTTTATTGTTTTATATTACTGGTCTTGGCTATACTGAAGATATTAAACCAACAACAATGTCTGCTGCCCTGCTTTGAAGCTCAGATGTTGGAAAAGGCTGTCCAGTAACCCTATGGGAAAATTAACTGAGGTGTTAGACCTGACGTCGCACGCGGAAAGACGGTCGTGACGTTAGGCGCGGAAATAAAAGACGTCGTCAATGCACTAGTTCAGCGGGTGTGTAAGGTGTACTTTAGTACTCTGTGTCCCAGGAAAGGTGCAGAAGTAGCCGCATACAATGATGCTTTAAAACAGATTTACCTAGATATCGGTGCATGCCTTGTTCAAAGTAATATATTCTTCACCTATATGAACAAGAAACCGGCAACACACTACTTTTCACCTGATGGAATCCATCTCAACGGTCGTGGTTCGTGTACATTACTCATGTGCTTCAATGAATGGATTAATGTAGTCAAGAAACGTTGATCAACTGAAGCCAACTGTACTGCAAATCGCGCAAATCAATCAAATGAACATAGTACCGGCGGCAGTCCTTCCGTGGGCATGTTTAGTCAGCAGCAACGTCGAAGACAACCTTTCCACCGACCAATATTTGGATGGGGTGCACGCGCAGGTGATAACGGAAGCAGTCACATAGTTTCAAATCGCGGCTATTCACGATACTGTGAGTATTGTGACATGAATAATCGCAATACCCAGGACTGTGGTCTCAATAGAAACGGTAGCGGAAATAGATGGCACGTGACAGGAAATGGACACTCGCCACAAAATAGGACAATGACGGCAAATACTCATCACAGTTTGAGAATAAAAGTATGTACGAACATTTACAAACTATATGCAGCAAGTGTGACGAACTTACATGTGATTGTGCTTCTAATTTATTGCTGGAAAAGGAATCTCATAAAACAAAAATAGTTATCAATAATGATGATAATTTAATAGGAATACACCAATTGCATGTAAATATTAAAAATGATTATAATATAAATTCTACGTCTGAAACTGATAATAATTCAACCTCTAACGTAAACTGTATACATACCGATACTTTTTTGAGTGAAGTTTCGCTGTCCTCTACTAAAGATGCTATTTCAAATGATAATATAACAAACATAGTAATCACAGATAACGCTAATACCATTGAAACAAATAATGTACATTTAAAGAACAACAATTCAAACGTAAGTTCATTCAACTATAATAAAAAAGGATTATATATTGCTAATCTTAACGTACACCATATAATGCCAAAGATTGATGAAATAAGATACCACTTAAGCCAACCAAACACGACAGATATATTAGGGCTCTGTGAAACTTTTCTTAATGTAAATACCGATGATAATGATATATATATCAACAACTTTACATTTGAAAGAAAAGACAGGAAAGGTAAACAGGGTGGTGGTATCCTAGTATATATCGCTAATAAAGTTCCGTATACACGTCGTTACGACCTTGAGCATGATGCTATTGAGTATGTATGGATAGAGATAATGTATTCTAATTGTACAGCTTTCCTACTAAATTTTGTTTATCGAGCACCTGATTCGAAAGTATCTTGGATTGAATTATTTGAAACTCAGCTTGACAAGTTGGATCATTTGAATTTAGAAATTCATATAATAGGAGATTTCAATATCAACTATTTAACAGAAACGGATTCTGAAAAGTATAGTAATCAACCATGGGCCAATACTATTTTAAAATTTGGTCTTAATCAAATGGTAAATACGCCTACTAGAATAAGTAAAAACAGTTCTGCAACAATCGACCATATTTATACTACAAGATCCGATCTAATATGTGAAATTAAAGTACCTGTTTACAGTATAAGTGATCACTATCCGGTATGCTTTTAACGATCGACACATAATGTTAAGTCAGGGCGAGTTACCCATGAGACAATCAAATACAGATCTTTTAAGAAATTCGATGAACATACATTCTGTAATGATTTAGCAAAATCATCATTCGAAATAGTTGAATATTTTGTTGATCCAAATGAGTCATTAAATGTATTCTATACAATATTAAATAATATTCTAGAAAAGCATGCACCTTTTCGAGAAAAGAGAATAAAACATGAAACCAAGCCTGGGTGGTTTACTGATGAGATTAAGAACGCTATTTATCAGAGAGATAAGCTACATAAAGAAAAGCAATTTGAACAATATCAATTATTACGCAATAAAATTTCATCCATGATAAAGAAAAATAAGAAAAACTTTTATAACATCGCTATTAAAGAAAATAAAATCCCAAAATATATGTAGAAAAACGTAAAAAGCATTTCCAAAACGGGAAAAGAAAACAATGGAGGCATTTCAATACCTGATAGGCTAATAAAAAATGATCATATCATTGAAGGACAATTAATATTATTAATGCATTAAATGAGCATTTTATAAATATTTAAAACATTGTTAAAAAAACGAGTTTTGTAAAAGGAGATTTCTCTGAATTACGGCAACAACTTGATATTAAATTGAAATATGCTTCATTTAGTATAAAACTCATAACATCTTTTGAAGTTAGAAAGTTGATTGATAAACTTGATAGTAACAAATCAACAGGTATAGACGGTGTTGGTCGTAGAATTTTAAAATATTGTGGTGATTACATAATATTCTCCATAGCTTCAATCATAAATAACAGCATACAAACTGGAGTGTTCCCTGATACTTTTAAGGAGGCTTGTGTGATTCCTATACACAAAAATGGAAATAAAGACGACCCATGTAATTATCGTCCAAGTTCAATCTTACCAACAATTTCAAAAATATTTGAGCGTCATATAGCCATTCAAATACTATTCTATTTCAAGATGTATAATGTTATTCACGAGACCCAGTCAGGTTTCAGACAATATCATTCATGTCATACTGCTCTGACACGGTTAATAGAAGCATGGTTAAAAGATATAGACTCAGGTAAATTAATAGGAGCTGTATTTCTTGATCTAAGAAGGGCATTCGATCTTGTCGACCATAGCATATTACACAAATTGAAACTTTACCATTTTTCAGACAATACCGTTAAATTATTTATTCATATCTTTCGAATAGAAAACAATTGATAAAGGTAAAATCTTTAAAATCCGAGATGCTTAAAGTTACTTCAGGTGTTCCTCGGGGATCAATACATGGTCATTTGTTATTTCTATTGTACATAAATGACATTGCATTCGCATCTACCTCTGGAAATACAGATATGTATGCAGATGATACTACAGTACGAATCTGATTATAATATTTTGGATGAACAAAATAGACTTCAAGATCGTTTGAATATTATAAATAAGGGGTTTATTTTGAATAATATGTCATTACATCCAGCGAAAACTAAATGCATGGTCATAGGAACAAATCACCAGCTCAAACATGTGGATATATTGAAATTAACTGTTGATAGTCTATGTATAGAAAATGTCGCAGTTCAAAAGGTCCTGGGAGTTTATGTTGACAGAACTTTGTCTTGGAATGTACAAATAGCCAAAATGTGTTCCAAACTCAATTTTAAAATTGCCTTATTGAAACCTATATCTTACTATTTAACATATGATATGAAAATTATGTTTTATAATGCCTACATCATGTCTACATTTGATTATTGCTGTACTGTATGGGGTAAAAGCAAAAAAAAAGAAGATAAAATACATAAAATTCAAAAAAAGCAGCTACAATAATATTAAACAAACCTTTTCGAACTAATTCTAAGGATATGTTCATTGAACTTCAGTGGCTTTCTTTTCATAACATATGTCATTATCATACTGGTGTGTTGATATATAAATCAATAAACAACCTAGCTCCTAATTACATATCACAACTTTTGACATTCTCATGTAATAATAGGTATAATCTAAGATCAGCTACACGAAATGATCTTGTTACACAAAAACCGCAAACTAAATACATGAAAGACACATTTAGCGACTTTGGTCGACACGTTTGGAACAATATACCGGTCGACATACGTTCTCTTCCTACTATCCAGTCATTTAAATATAATTATAAAATGTTTATTGCAAAATGCACATTAACATGAATGATATTATTTTATTTTTTTTGCTTGGATATATATCACTGTAGGGATCCGTACACTGCCTGTTGTCCAATTCCATTCAGTACTTCAATAAAATATTGTTTAAATAAAGTATTATTATACGTCCCACAGGCGTTAAAAATCCTTACCGTATTTTTTCAAACAGTTTGCCTGTCAGGTTAAAATTAATTCTATGCCCCATACTGACATCTAAACTATGTCAAACTTTCCTAAGCATGTTAATAGGAAATTAAAAGTTGGTTCTTAAACTACATTGACATATATATTAATTATCTATATAGCTCGCATGATTATATCTGTTCAAGGAAATCTACGTTCATTCAGTTCTAATGACACTACATTGACTGTTTACAAACATTCAATGAATGTTTTATGTATTACATGTAATGCAAGTACCATACAAACCATAGTTTCATACAATATATTTAAAGCAAAACTCCGTACAGTAAAAAGAGAATATTTGCAGTACTCCGTACACAAGTGCCCAAGACCCCGTACACAAACAAACATTAATTATGTTTCGATTCATATCTCGGTCAATTTCGGATGAATGAAGTTCAACATTTAAACATGCACGTATATTGGAAAAACAAATAAATCTGCCAATTCAAAACTTTCATTAACTTGAAAATTAATGAGATATTTATTGCTGAAGGGTACTTTGGGCGAATTTCAGCACCGGCAATTGTTTTTTTTTTTATCCGAATTGTAGCATTTAAAGTAATATGTCAACAATGTACGGTAATATTTGAACGGGGAAATGATTCCGCACCATATAGCAATACTGATTATTCATATAAAATGAACAAAAATAGGAGAAAAACGTGGTTAACCTACATTTGCTGTTGTTATCCGTACGTTTTCTACAACATGGCTGACCAAAACTCCGTACTAGTGAACGGGGTATTGACCAAGATCCAGTGTACGGATCCCTACAGTGTATATGTACATTATGTAAGACTTCTAAGATTTATTCTATATTCAAATATAACTGAGTGTTTGTCGAAGATTGAATGCTTTTATTGTTAGTGTATTTGTTAAAAAACACTAAATATTTGTTAATTTATATACAGAAGGCCGCAATGAAAATATGATGTGTATATCTTGATAGTATGTCATAATGTGTTAACCTTCTTTAAATAAAGAATTTATTATTATTATTACTATTATTATTATTATATTTTGGATGTATTAAACACAACTGAGTGACTGTTGTGAATAGAAACATGGCAAAACAAGAGCAGCACATACTAAATAATAACATATGAATACGATCAAATGACCTGTTTATCCGAATGTTTCACCATACCGCATGTTTCAATTTACAATTCACGTGCATGCTTTTCATGTGTATCATGTGTGTGTGTCAAAGGCACATGGCGTATAAAGTAAATCTTCATTTTTAACATTGGTGTACTTCGAATTTTGGATGATGTGATAACATGCTTACTTTATTTAGAAATGATGTCTCGTGTGCCATTTTTAGATAAATGGACAATTCTATGGACAAATTTATTTAACATAAAAAACAAAACATCTTCGAGTAAAATTGTATTAAACTTTTCGACTATTTCTGCCAAATAAATATTGTTTCTGATATTATGTTCACATCAATAGTGTTGAATTACTGTCATCTATTATATCATTGACATTGTTCATACCTATAATATGCATTTGGATGAAAATTTCAATTAACCATACCCCATCCATATTGGATTTTCTTTTCAAAGATGGCTGACCAATAGCCCATAATCAAAGTATCCTATAAATTTAAATTAATGATTATACAAATCAGTCGTCTAGTTTTCCAGACCAAACTATTACATTAACAATAATTACTCGTATGGGGACCAGTTATGCACATTGCATATTTAAATGAATTATTGATACTATTAAATCGAGCTATCCGCAACTGTAAATTGAGGAGCATAGCACGTTTTTCTTTTCGGTTACTGTCTTAAAGGTTATATTTTTGTATCTCTTAAAGCACACTCATTTTATGCTTCTATCAGGGTGGCGAAACCACGTGACTTTTTGATCGGTTTCACGGCAAACAAAATGTAAATAAAGCGCTCGATTCCGGTTGAGATTTTCTTCATAACTTCCTTAATATTTAACGATTTTTGTTCAAATAACGCGCACACACCCTTACAATGTGAGCTCTTTCCTCCGCCGCAAAAGGCAATTTGGTTCATTCAGTTCTTTTTGAGATTAGCCTTCCCAAAATGTACACGGTCCTATATTTAGCCAATCTCATTAAAAGCAGACCCTTTATCATGCTACGATACTCTTCGCTACTATGATCTGACGACTTCGCATTACAGGTTACGTCAGATTAACCTTACGATTAGACAATCAGATTTGAGCCTACAAAATTGTTCGTGGGATTGTACCCACACTAAAATGACACTCGTGTGTCAGCGGTCAAGTACGCTATCAACTGAGCTAATCGGTCCACATGTACTATGGTATACTATTTAGGCTATCTAATGTCGTAATAATTTCGGTGGAATATATATGTTCAACATACACGACAGCGCCCATGATGTTCTTCGTAATTTGATGTAAAACATGCGATTTAGTGCATTTCGTTGAAAACACAGCAATAACACACGAAGACTTTATCTTTAGTCGGATATAGATCTGTTTTATGTAGATTTTCGTTTGTTAAGTTCACTCAAATGTCATCTGAAGTGCATATGAAACGCGCGATTTCATTGGTTGAATTTAGTTGATCTTCTCATGAATATTGATTAGATGAAAGGTCGATCTGACGTGACTTCAAAGGCAATGTGGTCAGATCCAATTTCGGAGAGTATCAAAGCGTAATTAGGATATGATTTTAATGAGATTGATATTTAGCTCGCCGTATTTGTTTACTGTCGTTTGGTAAACCAAGCGTCTTATGACTGACATAACTTCAACTGTATTTTAAATTGCGTAAACGATTTCCAACTGCGTAAAGCGGGTCGTAATTGAAAAAATCGAAAACCTATTTTATTAACAGGAGTGTAAACGTGAGGTATAATAAAATCCTTAATGACTTCTTCCCCAAAAGCCTACTATGGACCCATTTAAAGGAGAGGGCTAGCATTGCACTAGATCAATTAGATACCCCAGAACTGGAGCATGTTTTTGCTTCATTCTGATGACACTGTTTTAATGACACAATGTGCAGCTGGGTTACATAATGCTTTGGATAGTATTTACTAACACTGTGATATTGAAACCTTCATGTTAATCCCAGTAAAACTAAAATTGATATATTTTGAAAAGCTAAAAGGTTCAAACCCCCGAGAGTATTTACATATAAAAAACATAGGATGGATGTGGAAGTTGGTTTTAGTTATTCCGGCGTTTTTACATAATTATAGGGTTTTCTCATAATGGAAAACATAGCACTTCTACCTTACTGTATTAACCTTAGTCTAGTCTGATTACTTAAGTATATATGGCAAGTTAGAAGTGCTATGTTTTCCATCATAAGGAAATATAGACAGCAGATGTCCAGTTGACATGTTTTGGACAAAACCAGTGTACCCAGTTTGAACTGATAATTTTAATGATTCTAAAACAGAAGACCTGTGTTTATTCATAAAGCAACTTAAGTAGAAAATATTACTTAAGTATAAATTTAAGATTGTTTACATATTTTCAAATATCCTTATTAATCTCACAGCGACACTACAGAGCATCTATTTTAAGAAAAAGGATTAGCTGTGGGATTTAGTAATTTATGGAATTATTTAAAAGCTGAAGATGATGTCCTAAAACGATAAACAAAGGTGTTTAAAATATTGATGAACGTTGACTTTATTTAAGATATTGCTAAGACGCTTTATGAGTACGGATCCAGGGATAAGCTGGTAACCTAGCTTTTCAGTTCAATTGTTTTAAGTCAGTTTTAACATTCCTAAATGTTTACGGGAAACTGTAAGGATTCCTCTTACATTACTCGCAGTGAGAATGATGCATTTTGGTCTAAGATTATGTCCGTTAAAGGTGATCATAAATTAACATGCATATTGTATAACGTACTTTGGCATCTTGATTGTATTACGTCGTTGCTTTCGCAAACCACCATACGAATGATTTTATACAACTGGGTTCTTTTGGTCAAATCATTTTAATATGAACAAAAAACTGTTGGTAAACTGGGGAAACTAGAAATGATTGACCCTTATGCTCAAAATTGGTCGACCGAGGTGGACACGTTGAGAAAATGCTTAAATAAAGCTCCACATAATTATATGAATACAAACTCGAGAAATGATTTACTTTGTAATAAACAACAGCTATGGGACGAATTTCACTATATCTTTGACTGTGATTATTTAGATACTGTTAAGAAGAATGAAAAGTATACGTCATTCATTGAAGCATCCTAACGTTATTAGGTTGAATGATCTCATGAATACGCAACATAACAATTTTAAGTCTTTATTTTTACAAAATTATTATCAATTATTTTGACAAAACTTGCGTAAAAGTGGTTTTACCATACATTGCATAAGTTTTTAACGTTCTATTCAAATATTCACATCTATACTCTGTCATGTTTGTTAATTTTTCATTATGCTAATAACTGTGTAGTTATATAATCACACACTTTTGCATAATATTTAATAATACTTTATTTTCTTGATTGTGTCCCTCGGGTTTTCTGGTCGTACCCTAGTTTGGTTTTCTCTTTAGCTGCAACTACTATGGTTGTTCAGTACGATTCTGGATACATCCTGAGATGTTTATTATTTTGTATGTGTATCTTTAGTTAGTTTCTCTGGATGTGGACTTTATTGTTAGAGAATTCCTTTTGATGGGATGTAGTTTTGTTTACACTGTCTTGTCTATTTGGGCGCTGAAGACAGGATAATAGCGAGGATTGTGCGCATACAAAATCGATTCAAGCTAACCAGTAGGCCTTATTGCCTACTGACCGTTCCAAGTCGGTAACCCTGTCTTCACCACCCTCTCTGTTGTTTTTTGTCTCTTTCATTGTAGTTTCAAGTCCTTGTTTGCAGTACAGTGCGGACCTACGATGCCATTGCGTTCGGACGCTGTGGTTTCCATAGGACCCTATATATCGTTTTGCCTATTATTGTATCATGTTTGTATTGTATTACATTTCTCTCCCAGCGGACTTACTGAGTAAACTCATATCTAAATGACTGATAACTTAGGAAATAGACCTGAAGTATATTTAAAATTTGCTTAACAAACGATTAAGGTGGCGATTAAACAATAGGCCAGTATGGTTATAATCGTACTATGTCGTAATTTATTTGTAAAAATAATATATTCGAATGTTTTTAATGAAGACGATCAAGGATCAGGAGTATGTCGTCGCCAGTCCATAAAGTGTGTGTGATTGGGGCGGGGCCGTCTGGTATGTCCGCCCTTTACCATTTTGGACAAATGCAGAGTGGTGATGTGCCGCACGTGATCTGTTACGAGAAGCAAAGCACGTGGGGAGGTCTGTGGAACTTTACATGGAGAACAGGTTTGAATCTATTGACTTTATACGTAGCAAATTAATGCAAATATTGTGTCACGAAACGGTTTAAATCAAGTCATGCATAGGTCAAGAAATATTCCGCTAAATTCCACCTACTATAGAATCCAACTATGTTACCTAAAACTGTATAATGAACAATACAAGCGTGACATGGTTTTTTTTTACATCGTTTTTATCAACTAACTTAACATAGTAACTTAGTAAGACAGCATTTAGTTGTTGTCAGGCATTTTGACATTATTGACTTTTTTAAAAATATTTTTGTATTTTCGTTTATGAAAATATTTGATCTATCACACTAGGTACAGACAAGTTTGGTGAAATATGTCACGCGGGTATGTACAAACAGCTCTGGTCGAACGCTCCAAAGGAGTGTTTGGAGTTTCCTGATTACACGTTTGAAGAACACTTTGGCCATGCCATACCCTCCTACCCTCCCAGGACGGTTCTTAGAGATTACTTAGAAGGTCTGTGTTCAAAACATTCTTTGCTGCTTCCGTTATATTTTGTCATCCAATCTCAATATATACTGAAACGCAAAAGGACCGCAACTCGGGAATTTCCGCTATATAGTGTATGTACAATATGCTGCTGTTAATCAAATGGTACATGGCTACGTAAGACCTTTTCTTTCGGAAAAAATACTAAAACAACAACGTAATACAGCAAATAGTATTCCTTCAAACTTTCATTATTGGCAACTCCTTACATCAAATACAGTACTGAACTGGCTCAGCTTTGCAAAGAGGATCTTCAACATTTATGAATTTCTTTTTACAAGGTGTAGTGTGATTAAAACATCTACAACATCAAGGTTGTGTCCTTTCTCTAATTGACTGCATCTGCTTTTTTACAAAACATCTTGGGATTTCTTTGGAACATTATGTGGAATTAACAATGCAGTATATGCACTGTATAGCGGAAATTCCCGAGTTGCGTTTCTTTTGCGCTTCAGTATATATACATCACGTAGGGAGTATCAAATCAAATGGGTATTTTCATATCACGCCCTATATCATTAACTTGCAACCTTACCTTGGCCATAACTTGACAAGTATTTGACCTATGTTCATAAAACTTCACACGCGTATTATTTTCGCCCTAAGGAATGTTGTCACATATATCCAATAACTCTTACTTTTATTTCGGCAGAGTTTTGCTCGCTTTCATAAAATTCAACCTAATCAAGCTAATAACTGGCCATTGCTTAAGAAGTATTGCACCTTTGTTCATGAAACTTCACACACGTATTCATCTTACCACACAGAATATTGTTATCTATGACCAATGAGTCTGATATTCATTTCAGCAGAGTTATGCCCCTTTTCGTAAAACTTTAACCTACAACATAACCAAGATCATAAATGGCCTTATCTTGAAAAGTAGTTGACCTATTTCATGAAACTTCACACACATCTTCGTCTTAATCAACTGAATGGTGTAACATATGCCCAATAACTCTGACTTTCATTTTGGTAGAGGTATGCCCTTTTTCATAAACTTTAACCTACAACCGAACATAGCATAGTAAAACATTGACCTATGGTCATGAAAAGTTATTCTTTTCTTCCTTATTATTCAAAGCAGATTTATGCCCATTTACATCAACTTTAACGCTTAAAAGAATAATCTGCATAATTCATAAAGGACTGAATCCCTATCTTCAAGTTTTATAGTTAGATTGTACTGGCTGAAATAAGCACACGATAGGCAACACAAGTGTTCCGTGGAACACCATTCTAGTTATATTCTATTTATCCTATACGTTAGAATACAGCTATATTTTACAGGTGAAAAGAAGTCGTACACAAATACAAAACATCAGCAGAAAATCAAATCAAAGTAGAATTGTTGTCATGATTCAGAACCCGAGCGGAGGGTACTATTCTCAATATGATTACGTCGTGATCTAATGCGCTTACTACCACATCTATCGGGGAAACTTTCCTTATATGGTCTAATGTATCGTATTGAATAAAGGTATACTGGAAGGAAATCACTTCGGTATTCATGCCTGGTGTATATTCATGTCCGGTGTATTCGAAAGAAGTTCACAACTATATTATGCCTGTTTTGGCATAAATGCATTTTTAAATATTTAAGGTTGGTTTTTCTAGCTGAAATGACTTGTTTGTGAGAGCTAAGAACCATCTGCATGGTTGTGTGATGATTTTATTTGTCAACTTGAAAGTTTTAAGGTGGAAGTAGAATACATGTAAGAGTAACCGAATTAAAGCAAAATATTTTGTTCACGGTGTCAGCAAAGATCAAAATTTTATTTTCTTAAATGCCACATGACCCCTACTTTTTTCATCAGTTTTCTAGAGAGGAAGGACATATCACTAAGAATATGTATGTGAATCTTATTTTGAACTTCATTTTGAAAAATGACAAAGTAGAAAGCTTGTACAATATTGTACAGGACTCAATGGGATTTTTTTACTTCCGGTAAACCTAAATTGGCAATACTCTGAGCGAATATGAAATAAACCCATCGGAAAAATATTCGGTTCTCTTAGTTATACAGTTTGTTTTTCGGAAATTAGCCGAAAATAATATAGTTATAAATAGACGCGGACATTTTGAAATTGATATGACATTATTTTACCTGTTTTCAAACCTTTTTACATTGGTGTTGTAACTATGCACACATTTAAAGACTCGATTTAAGGCCTAGTAATACATACTAGTATTCGTGCGCTGCGGCAGCGTATGTAACTAAAAAATCAAGGCTCATTGGAACCAATCAAGGCTCGGTGAAACCAATCAAGACGTGGTCGAACCAATCAAGGCTCTGTGGAACCAATCAAGGCGCGGTGGAACCAATCAAATAGGCAGTTAGGCTCATTCCGCAGGCAGACTACAGCCAACATATGTCATATATCAGATACGACTTTACCGCAGGCAAAGTTTCATCCATTCTTGAAATGTTTAATAATAAGCAGGTGTTTATGTGCATATATCGGCCCATCAACGCAATAACTCCGTAAGTGCACTTTGGAAAATTGTTCAGGAGAGACAAAAACTGTTTTTTTCCTTAACAATGGTACATATACAGACACTGCCTGCCTTAGATTTAAGTGTAATATACCTTTACTATTCCCACTCTTTCATGATATTTAAATTAAAACTATTTTTAAATGAGTTAATGATAATAATTAAATCATAGTGACTTTGTGCGCTGAAAAGTTCAACGCAACAACTCCGTAAGTGCACTGAAAAAAGTTAACGCAACAACTGCACTTTGCTAAGTTTAATAGTCTTAAATGCTGTTTGTGAATAATATTGCTGGTTATTATTATTAATACATAACTTGCATTTGTAGCTGCTTATAATTTAAGTATATATAGCTTAACATATAAATAGTTCAGCCATAAAATATAAAAAATTGGATTCAGACCTAAAACTTATGGCCATGTCGTAAAAAATGCTAAAAATATCACAGATTATATCATGGCAATCTATACTGTAATGGTAGTACATACAAAACTGATTCATGGCTTTTTCCAGGTATTTTGAAAAAGGACCCTTGTAAATGTGGGTAATTTCTGCCGTAAAAATGACCAAATTGGGATTCTTTTCATCGATAAAATGGCCAATTGAGAATTGTTTACGTCAACATCTTGTAAGTTGCGATGAGGTAATAGCCTAATAGGTACAATTAGGAACCTAAAAGGGCTGGTTAATAATGAATAATCATTTTAACTCCTTATTAAACATGTATTTTTTACATTCACTTGATACTTTCTGAAGGGAAAAAACGTCCAATTCAAGTAAACTTCATTTTTCAAGTAGGACGAGCTACTACCCACATGGAATTTGCAATTCACAACCAGCGTTTAAAATTGTATAAACGCTCAGAATTTGTACATCAGTTCTTAATTAAGCAATATTTCAGAAGGATAAGTATTGGCATTGCAACCACTTCACTCATAGAAGCATTTCCTTTTCTTCTAAAAAACGTATTCACATTTCACTCAAGAAAGGTTTTCTATAAGGTTAATCTGATACAGTTCAGCGCATTTATATGATTGTATAGCATTGCACTCATTACAGCTAAGTAATAGATAGAGTATGATTTCATTGTGTTGGTTAATTTAAACATCGAGATGGGCTACGCCTATCGAGGTGTTTAAATTAACCAATGAGATGAAACCATACTCTATTTGTTTTGTAGCCTGTCCATTTCAGCTCCCTGCCATACTCGAACTTCCAGTAACTGGTAGTTGTAGTAAACCATTTATTCTGACAGGTGTTATTTTCAATTGAACGATTTATACCTGTGCTATTACAAAGGGAATTTTCAGTGACCATGCTACAAGCATCATTACTGCAACACATTCACATTTAAAAGTCATCATACACGATTGGAATAATCTTTTTGATACAAAGTCTACAGAAATTGGTGGGGTATCATTCCATCACTTCCATCACATAACTTGCAATGTGAGAGTATGATAAAACCATGACAAAAATATCATAATACAGTTGAGTGTAATTAACACGAAAAATAAATAAGGTCAAATCATCACATGTTGGCCTTTTCTGTTCAGGTCAGAGTGTAATAGATTTCCGAAACTGATAATTCCGGGGTTACGGAAATCAGTGAAGCAGTTCTGACTGTTCAGAGTGTTACAGAAAAGTCTAAAGCAGCTACATTTATAAATGTGTATTTCATGTGGCATTTTCAGAGAATGTGGTAAATAGAATCTCACGTTCATGTCTATTTAATACTGAATTTACTAAAATTATTGGATGCAATTTTATCCATTTTGTTTAATTAATTAATATTAGAATGGCACTCTTTTATTTATAGGTTCTGGTAGCTTTGAATGTTTACTTACACATGGCATCAGACTTACTGTTAGGGAATACCATCATGGTCTTACTTGATGGCCATCATGTCAGTTGGATCAATTGTCCAAGTTTCTAGGGAATGTCCATTTGATATTCATGCCATCAGTGGCAGTGTCTACGTTCTTAAATCACTGAAGTCAGTTCATTGCCAGCTGAGTAACATTATAGGTTTTATTACATGATTTGCTTTGTTTGTTTGGTGTTTAACATCATTTTCAACACATGTAATGTTATATATGACGGTCAATTTTATTTTTTGGTGATGGAAGCAGACGACCCACTTTACTGGGTAGAACCAGTACTGTACACCCCCCGCCATCCATAAGAATTGACTTTTCCTCACTAATATACATGATTCGGGAAGCTTGTATGGCCAAGTCCACTGAGAAGTTTGTATTGTTGGTTGGTCAATGGTGGAATGAACAGAATATTACTCTGTTATACACAGAACATTGTTATGGCATACCACAAAATGGTCACAAAGTATCTATTCTTATTCTGAACTAAACGTCAAACTTATTTATTTTACATCGATTGTAACAAAAGCTCTATGAACTTATTTGAACCACTCTTGATGTCTTCCTGGGTATAACCAGGACTAAGCAAATGCAGATAAAGTGTCTTGCTAAGGGACACAACACGTATGGTTATGGCAGGAATCGAACCCATGACTTTTCGGTCAAGGGTTCAGTGCTCTAACACTAGACCACAGCACTCCACAAAACAGTTAAAAGAGTACAGTGTAACAGTCTTTATTTTGGTAGCAACCATTGCTTCCAAAAGCATATAAACACCTCACAGGATTCCCTTTTTGCAATTATTACATTCCAAATATATGAAAAACCATCACCTGACCCCATAGAGTAAATGGTTTATTTAAAGTTGCTTAACTTGCGGACGGAGTATAAACTTGATACATAGCATCATGGGGTAGACACAACACTTGTTGCAGGTCAAAACAAATACTAATATGACTTGTCTTAATGTCTGAGTAATTGGTTTATCAATAATAAATAATTTGACCTTAGTTCTTAAGTAGATTTTCACAATCAAGCATAGTCCTCACTATCACCTGTACAAAAGTTGATGCCACTAAACCAATTTAAATTACAATTTGTTTGTAACCGGATTAATTATATTAGTTTACACAGACACAATACACACATGCACATTTCTTTTCTATGAGTTTGGATAGTATACAGGTACATGTAGTTCTTTTCTATGAAGTAGATATTAAAAAACACTGGTAATTATTTTCTATTATCATACCTACCTCAAGTAAAATTGTTAAATTCCCATAAACGTACTCTACACCATTATGAATCAAAAAGTCTTAAGCACAATGTTGAACATGCTAAATTTCCATAGACGGACCATGAAACACTTTCACTATTGCCCGCTAAATACCCTGTTACATGCACACAAACGATGAGCGCTCGTTTAGAAAAACTCAATGTAAACATATAAAATTATAATCTTTGCTTTTACTGTTGATTAAAGTGTAAAAACAATCTTTGTAATGTTTTATTTCAAAATAATGTTTTATTTTAAAAGAATATTCAGGAGAAACAATTTTTGTTTTCAAATGTATTTTTCAGTATAATAAAATAAATATTACATTCCTGCGAGATTGAGTGAATATTTTCAACCTTCAGAAAGAAATAGTCTACTTGGTTGACTATATTTTTCTCAGGTAATATTTACCCTCACAGGAGTAAATATTCTGGATAGGATTGACATAATAAAACAGGTATAATTATTTCTATTAGGATGTAATTACATCAAATAGGGAATTATATTCTATTATTCAATAAGGATAAAACCAATATCTAGTGTAGTATTCTATTAGGAAAGATAAAACGCGGGCAATCATATTTATATTGATAAAAACAAAATGACAAATATGTTTGTCAATTTCTAATTAACAGTTCCGTTGTAAAGAAATATAAAAAGATCGGACAGGAAAAGTAGCATTCAAGGAGGACAGTCAATCACAAAACACAGAAACAAACACGCAAACAGACAAACAAGAAGGCAGAAGCAGTAATAAATGGAAACGACATCACAAACACAAAAGGTTGACAATAGGACTACCGCCTTGGAACGGTCAGTGGCAAAGTAGGCCACTGGGGGTTTAAACCGGTTCTAGGGTGCACCAAACCTCACACTTACCCTACTGTCATCCCATTAAAATAGGACAGTGTAAATAAAGAAATCCCCGCCATGATCTAATCTCTAACCAACAAGGCAGCATCAATAGGCAATATAAGTAAAACACAAATATGCTCGTGTAAATAGAATACAAAAAAACAATAGCCTAGAAAGCCACAATGAGGGTACTCAATGACTTTGCAGAAGCCAGAGCAGTAAGAGAATAAACCATTAAGGGCACGACAAGAAAGATCATGGACAAACATCAAACGCCACCGTCCCAATGGGCAAAATTGCTCAAATATAACTTAATCTTAATAATCACACTAAAATGTATTATCTTTTCTTCTTAATCTATGGTTTTAGAGTTGTGTTGATCAGTGATTTAAGATTTATTTTGGGGAAAAGTTTTATAAGCTAAATAATAAATTAAAAACAGTATGATATCATATTAATTTAGTGACATCACTGTCTTGTCATAAGTCATGATACTCAGATTAATTCAATGCAATAACTCAGTCAGTGCATTTAAGTGCACTTACAGAGTTTTTACATTGAAACATTCAATGCAACAACTCCGTAAGTGCACTTATTGAGTTGTTGCATTGAACTTTTTCATGACTGCAGATAGTTGTGCATCTAATGAAATAAAATCCCGAAAAGTGCAAAATCAACCCTAATCTTTTGAAAGAACATGTATCTCAATGTGAGAGACCCATTTATGCAAAAAAGTGATTTTTTGAAAACATGTCGTTTACGGAGTTATTGTTATTGCGTTGATGGGACGATATAGTCGTTACGCCACTTCCAACTATAATCAGTGACATTATATTTCTTTGTACCCATAATTAACGGGATGGGGTTGTTCTTATCTTTCTTACCGCCTTGTAAATGAACAATAAGTTGTCAACATAGTATATATTAAGCATTTGTTATTAAAATGGAATATTTGAAACTTTTTATTGACGTAATATATGGTTGTAATAACGGCTATGTTTAAGGTGTATCGCTGTTTTAATTTAACATTCAAGTTTTTCTTTTAAGGTCGATGGACGAAGAAAAGTAAGACGGACCTGCGACACTTCATCAAGTTCAACTATGTCGTCAGATTTGTCCGTTACAACAAGGTGAGCGACAACTTCACCGTCACCGTTCACGACCTAACTACAGACGTAACCAAAAATGAAACATTTAGCCACGTGATTGTAGCAGTTGGAATATTCAACGTACCATATTGCCCCGACATTCCTGGAATAGAAAATTTCCAAGGTCGGGCAATCCACTCACATGACTTCAGAGATGCAAGGGAATTTAAAGGGCAGCGGTTATTGGCCGTAGGTGCCCATTATTCGGCCGAAAATGTTGCTCTTCAGTGCTTAAAATTTGGCGCCAAACACATCGTGTGCACATGGAAAACCAACCCAGTGAGATTTAAATGGCCAAACGGAATAGAAGAAAGGCCGCTTCTGCAGAAAATGGACGGAAACAAAGCCCACTTTAAGGACGGTTCTACAGCTGATATAGATGCGATAATCTTCTGTACAGGTTATCGGTACCAGTTTCCTTTCATGGATGAGAGCTTGCGTTTAAAGTCAAATCGTTCATATTATCCTGATAACCTGTACAAAGGCACTGTCTGGATGAAGGGTGGCAACAATAAATTGTTTTATCTCGGTGTGCAATACCAGTTATACAGCTACACCTTGTTCGACGCACAAGCACTGTGGGCATGCAAGTACGTAGAGGCACGTTTGTTTATGTGCTGTTTATGTGTATAGGGGTCTGAACGAGAAGTCCAGCCTTTCAACTTTCAATATTGGGGTGGGGGAATTTCTCCAAATATTATTTGCGCTTTTATCCTCATACTTATGGTTATGAAAACCGCTTTCATCACGAGTTCCAAATTATTCGTTTTAGACCACCTTCAAACCTTCATATAATCATAGTGTCCCACTATTCTCAAATAACCAAGTATTTATCCATAAAATATTTTATGGATAAATCCTTTGTCACAAATGAAATGTATTTTTGTGATTCCAAAGTTCTTAATATTATATCTGGTAGGTTAAATAAAGAGACTGGATTATATAAAAAAATGACATAAAATATTTAATCAAAGGATACTGTACAACCTCATATAAACCCTCATGCATACATAGCCTCAAATACAATTAACTAATTATAACAGAGTAGTTTAGCAATTGGCAGTAGTTATAATCCGTATCATGCCCTATAACCTATAGGTTGCTATAAGTCTATTAAAAAAGTTAAACCAACCCTCAAATATACATTCATGTAATGTACAGTCAAAAACAACTGTAAACGAATGTATCTCGCGCGTCACACCATTTGAGTTTGAAAATACTATTCTATTATGATGATACCACTCAGGTATAGTCAAGAAAACCATTTAGGCACTACAGCTCAAGTATTGTTACGGAACCACTAATATATAAGTTCGTCCACTCAGGAACAACAACTTAGGTAAAGGTACGGGACCACACAGGTATATGTACACGTCCACTCAGGAATCACCACTTAAGTAACGGTACGGGACCACACAGGTATACGTACAAATCCACACAGGAGTCATTACTTATGTAACGGTACACGACCACGCAGGCATATGTATAAATCCACTCAGGAGTATCTACGTAAGTATGCATCTAAGTCCACTTGGATATCCCCACTCAGGTATGGATAACAATTGGTTCCAATGTCGAACTATTGTTCTTGACCATCCCGGACATCACATAAGCCACCTACAATTACAATAATGTCTATCTTACTACAAGAATATAATTCACGCGATAAAAGTCTAATTATTCTCACATGTAACTACATTGCAAATTCCACGCGATTTACCTAAAGCTACAGTCTCCATATCAATCGATTTCTTCTTTGTAGGCTTGTCTTTATTTGTAACTTCATGTTCACCAGCTCATGTCGAAATCGGGTATTTAAGCGAGCAAATATAGCGCAAGAAATCATTTACTGTATACATCAATTTTTCCTCTTAACGTCTTCAAACAAGGCAATAATGACATGGAACATTGCATATCTAATACAGCTTGGTGTAACAAATCTCCGGCTCAGCTTCTTTCCACTTAGAAAAGTTGAAATAAGGTCAAATTTAACAAGTTTTCAAATGACAAGTGTTTGTGTGTACGCACTATCAGAATTCAAATTGAATTTGTCGCGTTTTCAGGACTTAACCGTAAATGTTTTTGGAAAGTCACATGCGTTTACATTTAATTCAGAGCAGGCTTCCTTCTCTGCACTAGTTCAATTTTACACATATCATTGAATTCATAGAAAAAAAGAAGGTTTTACTCACCGAATCGAGCGTTAGCATGTGCACGTGCTATCAGAATTGCAGGTGTCCGTGACGTATGTTCCTACCCTTGATATCTCGACTTGTTATTTAGCGCTTGATGAGTTTGTGTGCGCGCTCTTGTTATTACGTAATGCCTATTTAGTGTTAAAAATGCTGCAAAATACCAATAAATAGAAGTGGTCTAGAGGTTCAGCGTACATTTTTCAAATCTTACAAGTGCAAGGCTATGGTTCAAATCCCGTTTCGGGCAACTATTTTTTTATCGCATATATTCTGGAGCCGTATATTTATCGATGTTACCTGTACGGAGGCTAAATAAATATGTGAAATTTTACGTATCGATTTCTCCTTATATACCGACTTTTGGGGTGTTCGTCGATTTGAAACCACTTTACACGTGACTCATTCATATTCATGAGTATTAACCAGTTAAAATAGGGACTGTACATATTTAAATAACTACTATAACTACAGGCTAGGGACGGGGAAACTTACAATATATCTCTGTCTCTCGTACCCGTCTTCTACTTCTAAATACTGGTCACAACATCTGTATTTCATGTTGTCCAGTCAACTGCTTGGTAAAGACTGACCACACAAAAGCTATTTCAATTACACACACTCCCAATCTATATTTAGGATTTACTGAGGTGTAACCGGTCTGACTAGTTTACCTTGTACACTTATAAATCAAAGTACTTAGAATACTTATAACAGGCAATTTTGTGACATCCTTGAATAGCCAAAGTCTTCAACCATATGGCACGCATCCGTTATAATGAACCTTATAGACAATTTATGTTGAGGGATGCATGAATATTCATAAAACAATAGCTCATATAGTGTATGTTCAACCATGGCGTGATTTAAACTGCGTTCAAATTAAATAATAGCCTATGTAAGTATTAAATGAAAACGGTAAATACTTTTTTCTGAAAAAACAACAACATAAAAGAAACAAACATCATACCTTACAACTAGATTGACTTGTTACCATAATGCTTTTTTGCTAACCTTTTCAGATATATACATGGTAAACTTCAAAAGGAACCTAAACCGTTGGCTGATATGGAGGCAGATGTTACAAAATGGGTAAAGCGATATGAATCCGTTAAAGGCTGTCCCCAAGAAATCGATTTCCAGACCGCCTTTTTGGAGGACCTTGGGGCGGAAGCTGGATACAGCGAAGATGCTACGAAGGCAGGTTCAATTTTTCATACCTGGGAAGAACACAGAGCCGAGGATATTACCACCTATAGAGACCATAGTTTCTCGTCCATATACACCGTTACCAAGTCACCCAAGTTGGCACCCTGGATGGAAGCGTTTGACGACAGCATTGAAGCTTGTGTCAAATAACATTAGAACACCATCATCGTTTAACTGTATATAGTAGACTCTTGCGTTATGTAAAGTCAGCGTTTAACTGTTTATTAGTAGACAATTGCGCTCTCTGAAGCCATTGTATAACTGTATATAGAAGCCGCTTGCATTATGTAAAGCCATCGTTTTGCTGTATATTAGTAGAAACTTGCGTTATGTGAAGCCATCGTTTTGCTGTATATTAGTAGAAATTTGCGTTATGTAAAGTCATCGTTTTGCTGTATATTAGCAGCCACTTGCGCTATTTGAAGCCATCGTTTTGCTGTATATAAAATAGCCACTTGCATTAGGTGAAGCCATTGTTTAACTGTATATTGATTTAAACAGGAATCTCATAAAGAGTTTTGATTTAAACAGGAAACTAATTTATAAGATACCGATTTAAACTATTGCGATAAAGTAGGATAAATGTGAGAGTAACATTTAGAATACCGTAATATAATACAGAGAAATATCGTAATTAAAAAATATGTCACATCAGTATAGGGTCTGAAGTTGTATATGAGTGTAAAGAAATGGTGATATATTGTGGAAGCTATTAGGAAGGACCCTATTTCTTTTGGGTAACGTAGTCTATGTCAAACATAAAGGTCACATTGATCCGATCAAGACTAACTTTTGAAAAACACTTACGTAACTCAGACGGTTGCTTACCTTTTCCATTACTAATAATTCGATGTTGACGGAAGAATTATGCACTGTTTGCGTTAGTCTTGGTATAAATATATTATATAAATATATATATCCATAAACGTAGATTGTGAATAAATCTGTAATGAGCACACCAACAACTCAACTAATGTAGCCGTTTAAGTATGGTGCATATGCAGGTGCAGATCCAGCATTTGAGTTTAGAGGCACTGGCATATTGAGACGCAGACTACGGGTGTTTGGTGACATGCCCCGCGCCCCGAAATGACTGTTTCCTGCATAGCATTTGCAGAATATTTTAGTTGCTAAATTCAGTGATGAATAAAGCCTAAAATCCGCAAACATTGGTTTAACTCAGGCCATGCTTGCCGGATTTTAATGGGGCGGAGGGAGGCCTTGTTATGGCCAGATGTTCGTATGTTGAATAAATGAACTAGACTTAATTATCAAATGTAATGAAGTTAACTGTTTAAAATAAAATTGTGCGTGTTTTACATTTAATGATTTGTATATGTAAACATGCGTTAGATGGTGTTTCATATCATAATGTATGTATTCAACCATATGATGGGAAGTGTTTCACATAATAATGTATGAATTCAAACATATCATGGGAAGTGTTTCACATAATAATGTATGTATTCAAACATATGATGGGAAGTGTTTCACATACTAAAGTATATATTCAAACATATGATGGGAAGTGTTTCACATAATCATGTATGAATTCAAACATATGATGGGAAGTGTTTCACATAATGCTTTATGTATTCAAATATATGATGGGACATGTTTCACATTATAATGTATGAATTCAAACATACGTTGGGTGGTGTTTCTTATAAGAAGGCATGTATTCAAATATATGTTTGGTGGTGTTTCACATAATAAACTATTCGAACATATGTTGTGTCGGGTTTCACATTAATACTGTACAATAGGAACGCCAGCCCTATGGCGTATGAATATTTATCTAACAAGGTCACGTGATAAAATCAATAACAAAATGACATTATCGGGAAAATTGTCACTGGTCAGATGTATACACCTCTTATATATAAACTGTGATTATGACAAAACACAATCACAGATCGTTGTTAACGTAATAATATTCACAAACTACATTGGTCGAGCATAATTGGTGTACAATTCGTGAAATTCCCGTTAATAGTTAAAGGTATTTTTCAAAGGGATGAATTTAGGTTGTTTTAAGGTTTAAATTGCCGACGATGCGCTTTTAAATCAAAATCGATTTATTTCGTCATTTTAGAAGCGAGAATAAAAACAAATGCATGTACGCGTAGATAAATCTTTCCTCTGTCCATATGCAAAATGTTATTGAAATCGGAGACAAGTACTTTGTTTCCCCAAAATTAACTAACATGACCCACGGACTCAAAGACGGCATAATGCAAATACATTTAATAAAGGCAAAATTGCAATACAAAACAGTTTATCAAAACTCTAACCAGGAATTCAGGTCATATAATCATGTATATGTGCCGATTAAAAGTATAAGTGTATTCAATGGTTTTTAAAATACCCTTGATTGAATATGCGTAAAATGAATTATGAGTTGGTAACTGTTAATTCGACGTTCCAGTTTTTTGATTTGGCCCGGCCGGTTAAAGCTTTTTATATTGTGTCTATAGAGTTTGAATTCTCAAAATAGGTAAATTATATATACCTCGTCGTCAGTAGGTTAAAAAACGGTATACATATGCTGTAAAATTTGCCTGTTGTTGGTGGGATAGCTACTTTCTACGCAGTAACTATACCTTTTTATTTTAAGTTAAACTGACATGTATTTAAAGTATGACTAAATATAACTGAGAACACTAACTTTGATGGACACAAACCATTACGATTCCCTGGGTATCTTATTTCTATGACCATTATTATGAAGAGCATTTTTTTTCCATTTATCTTTACCACTGATGTTATTAAAGTAGTGACAAAACCGTAGGATATATGCACCTTTTGAAGAGAACCTAGAGAAGTTTATACTATCTGGAAATGTTATTAAATATTACGTTTATGCTTGTTGACGGCAATAATTGGTATACACATACATACAGCAAATTACTGTGTATGGAAATTGGGCAATATTAGAACAAAAGAGTTTGCCGAACATTACCCCAGCTCTATGGTTAAGACCTTAACAGTAGAGTACGTATCGGTGAATTGAGCACGCTGACATTTTGGTTCAGTTATTTTTAATACATTTATATGAATGCAGTCTATTAAGTTTAATACATGTATATGAATTTAAACTATTTAATGATGCTTCGAGTAGTTAAAAAATGTTCAAAGCGCCACACAAACGTCTGTCTGATCATTTTCCAGCCTCATGCCAGAGTTTGGAAAATACTCATAATACAAGCAGACGAAACCAAATCCCCCACCCCACACTACAACTGCTTGCCATTAATGTTATATAATTTATTTTACCTATAATCGGCCAAATATCACCGAGGCTACGGCTCCTTTAAAGTTGAATGAGACGAATCATACTGACATAATTTCATTAAAACATGTGTTAATGTTTTGGCAAGGCTCCGTCAATGTCATATAGAAACAACAATACATTACTTGTTTTAAACGTGCAACGAACGGTTGTGTAATCGGTCTTGCATTGGCATCGAATTAATCGACTTATCGTGAAAAGACTGAGACTATCAGATGCTGGTTGCTTGTCAGTTTGATTGTCCGTCCTTTTGAGATTCTTCCCTTTTGAGATGCTCCATTCCACTTGCTCTGGATTTAAATTTGCATTACCGCTCCAAATGTGTTTCTCTTAGTAACGAATGGTTTAAAGGGACACATGGCAATCTTGATTTTTTTTCCAAAACTCACGGCGTCCCGTTAGTTTTCTACATGTCTAGCAGTTGTTCAATCACTAATATTAATTATGAGAATAGTATAAAGCAAATTGTTTTTGCATATTATTAAAAGTTGATTATATTGCACCAGTACTATATTTAAACCTATGGTTGAATTAGACAAAAAATAAAAACTCAAACATTTATTTAATTATATGCAAGAAGGATTAAAGTCAAAATGATACTGGATAAAAAAACCGAGACTCTAATGTCAATGCTTGATAAACACTTATAGAGTGCCATGCGTCACTATAACATTTTCGAAGGATAGACTCGGATAGACGGGACCGTCCGGTTTACTTCCCCACCCATGGACGAGGATTAAGGAACTTGACTAAGCTCAGTGTTGCCGATGACAATAGAACCGATATTAATTAATCTAGTTTATAATCCTTTTTTTTCAACTTTAAAAAAATAATAAAAAAAATAATAATCGACCGTCATAATTTTTATATAATCTTACATGTGTTGAAAATGACTTAAAATACCATACAAACAAACAAACAAACAACTCAACTTTGACTTTATCAATACCCTGCATTCACCATTAGCAGAGTTAAGTTTGAATGTTGAATACATAAATGGGTTCGAATGTTGAACGCCTGGCTGGATTCGAAAGTTGAAAGCATATCCCTGTTAAACTACTGAACACAGCGCTGAGTTCAAATGTTAAATTCAAGACTTGGTTAAAATGTTGAAAGCAGGGCTGTGTTCGTATGTCAAACACTGGACTTTGACCGAATGTTGAATGCAATGCTGGTTGTTATAATAGTCGTCGGAGCGCCTCTAGTCATCTAACCATCTGTCTGGAGCATTATGTTTATAATATAAATAGTTTGTACTTATGTATGACACCCTACACGCGTTGTGCACAAACTGGCCTGACTGCACAAGTACTTCCAGCTGGCAACATGTTTCCCCCACAACCTTTAATTCGAAGTTGACAGTTTCCCCGACTGCTGTCAAGACTGTGTTCATTATATGTTTATATGGGCGTGGCCCGGTGGATTAAAGTGGAGGTTCTAGCCTCACCGGCGCCACTTAGTTTCTTTAGTGTGTTATTGGGCACACACTTCCCTTAGCCTCGGCCATCGGACCTGGACGTAAACCCGGCGGTCTCGTATATTGTAGTCTATCCTCTGAGCAAGTTTACAAAACCATAAGGATTATATTCGTTAGTAATAGTAGCCAGATTCCCGGACTCCGGTGTATCCGTTCCCTCTCTCTGGGTAGTAGAGCTCTAAAAAACCTATATTGTGCTGACGAGCCGTTAAACAACATTCAAATATTTTCATTATTATTAGCATAAAAAGCGTCGTTTTTGATAGTATTCTATGATTAAAGGGACTGGAGGCGATCTGGAAGATTAATGGGTGTCAATCCATATTCGTAATGTGTTTTGCATATGCATTGTACATAAAGTAATCGATTTAAATATTGTTAAATAGTTTGGTCGGGAAATTTTGACGACTCATCTTGTTTGGGCATACATTATTTATTTTAACTCATATGATGCTTTAAGCTTATACTAGAATATTTTGTTGGGATATAACTACACGTTTATTTAATAGTTTGTACAACTGCTAGTAAGATGAACCCCATATGAATTAATATTGATGCGATAACAACAAAAATACGCTAAGTCGTCGTGGTTACCAGCTGAAACATTTTCATAAATAATAATTCCCAAACAGAAAACATTATGCGTTTTTTTAATGCACGTTCACATTTCATATGAAACTGAACACATTTTGAGGGTTTTCTCTTTTATTTGTTTGGCACCAATTATTCTTTCAGATAGCCCCTAAACCCTTAAGGGAGTCACAGAAAAAAAATCGTCTGATCTCACCAAATTGATAGATTAGATAGGCATAATATAAGATTAATTATATTGATGAATTCTGAAAAGTACACCGGCAGTTAAATATGAGCGACAGTGTTGCGAAACTAGGTACGAAACTGGGGACGAAACACGATTTTTCTATAAAACTTACTTTGGTTCAAAAATAGTTTTACTTAATATAACTTCTACCTCAGACGACGTCGTACTATTGTCAAGATAGGAAAAGCAATGTAGGTATAAATCATGATAATTTTATGTACAATTTGCGAATGTATATGGGTCTAGTACGAAATAAGCAAATTGTAATGAACTAGTAACCGGATAGCACAATTTACCCCAATTTCGATGGATGTTTAAATGTGTTTATACTAAAGGAATATTACCTATTTTTTGTTTTCGATCATTTATTTATACTTAGTTTTAGTAAATAGGAAAACATTTTCTGTTGCAATTAGTCCGGGGTGTTATGATTACTCTATATTTTCGGGTGTTTTAAGCTTGGTCGTCTCGTGACCAAACGTTGGCGAGAGAAGACGCCACGGGAACTCACGTTTGTTAAAAATAATGTCTATATCATATATGTCAGCTTTTGCTATCTTACGTTAGTCTATTATACCTATATTGAATGGCATGTCAAATTAGTATTTTTTTCCAATCAAGATATCTCTGTAAGATAATTAGAAAACATAATTAAATATTATCGAAGACAGTACCATGCTACAGGACGGCTTGAAGAGGCTAGCCGGATGGGACATGGATGGGGACATCACATGCTGACAAATGCAGCATCCTTCGAGTCGGCAGAGCATGCTCTCCAGTCACATTTGACTACGGACTCAAGGGCCAAGCACTAGAGGTTGTTAGTAAAGTTACATTCTTGTAGTGTATCTTACCTCTCCAGGAACCACCATATCGACAGAAATATAAGTATGGCCAACAACTGTGAAGATACCGAAAAGAAGAGCAGCCGCTAAACCAAAACATCTGCCTACTTTATTTTTGTGCGTCGGTCTGGAGCTGCCACTTCCCAGTCGAAGAGTACGATAGAGATGGTGCAGAGACGAGCAGCAATGTTAACCACCAATCGGTATCATAACATCAGCAGTGTTAGAGACATTCTCGATGACCTGGGTTGTGAGATACTTAAGACAATGCCAGTTAAGCTTTAGTTGACCATGATATACAAAATACCCAACCACCTAGTAGGCATCCCTTTGGTATATATAATGAGGATATTAGCACAGTTTTCCCTCGCGGGGTCTCAAAAAAGCAAGCATTTAAAATGTTTTAAACGTAGCTCTCAACCCAAGCACACCATCGTTAAATAAAATGTCAAAAATAACTTTCATATGTTTATATCATGGTCAACTAAAGCTTAGCTGACACTATTTTTCTAGGCTATTGTCTTTTGTATTTATACATACACGAGCATCCTTGTGTTTTACTTATATTACCTATTACTGCTGCCTTGTTGGTCAGAGAATAGTTAATGGCGGGGATTTCTTTATTTACACTGTTCCGTTTTATTAGGATGACAGTAGGGTAATTTGAGGTTTGGTGCACCATAGAACCTGGTTTAAACCGCTATCGGCCTTTTTGCCACCGACCGTTCCAAGGCAGTAGCCTTTATTCCTTATTAACATTTCCTGTTCGACTTTTATATATATTTTGAGCCAGTTTAAAAAACATTGATATGCTTGCCGTTAAAAGCTTTTAACGCATTTTAAATTGATTGAGTAAACCCCGATATCCTCATTATATATACTACTCACCAATCCGGTCAATTCAACAAAAATAATATGTTCATTCCCCGTCTTCTTTCATAAATAACTAATAACTAAACACATTTTTAAATTATCAAGCAAAGTCAGACGGAACCGGACAGTAGTCCTCATTTCATATTCTACCATGGAATTTACGTATACGCTTATACTTCATATATTAAACATTGCACATATAATTGTGTTAAGAAAACAGGCTTCCTTCTGAATCATTTGCACTCGTTTGTAAATATTTCAGTGTCTATGCATTTAAGCAAACGTTCATTATTTAATCGTACCGACAAATGGATTGTGCCTCAGTACTGGAAGTGAATAGTTATTTAGTCATATCGACAGATGGATTGTCCTGGAAGTGAAGAATAAAGTGTGTGTATGCAGTTGGAAGAATAACAATGACACTGCTATAAACAAAACGTAAAATGTGTACAGCAGCATAACGTTATAACAAGGAAGAATACGTAGGTGACAGTACGAAGTTTGGTGCACCCAAGCACCTGGTTTAAACACCCAGCGGCCGTTTGTGCCACTGTCCGTTCCAAGGCGGTAGCCCTATTCTCAACTTTTTTTGTGCTTGTGATGTCTTATTTGTCCTTTTATTCATCTTTACATTTGTTCTTTGTTTCTGTGTGTGTTGACTGTCGTCCTTGAATGCTGCTTTTTCCTGTTTGATGTTTATATAAGCTGCCCACAAAGTTTCTATCCAATATATATGTCCGTATAAAATATATACACAAACAGTTTTGCTTCAATATCTCACTCCTCACTGAAGTAATTGCCCTGAATTTTTATTTTATTTCTAGTAACAGCAACCTTGACCTTGACCAAAGGACCACAAATGCAATCAGCGCATCCGTGGTCGAAGGTTTAACGACGTTGCGCTGTAAACCTTTTCGCATCTCAACGCTCCGGGTTCGAATCCCACTGTAAGCCCAACTTATAAGTGAGAAAGTGTCGATTCTTACGGATGGCGGCGGCAGGCATAAACGACTACCCAAGAATTCCGAGAGGATAGGAAGTCACACGTATATAATGAAAAATAGAGATCTGATGGTGAAAAAAGACGGAGAATGAAGACAACGGTGACAGAAACTATAGTTTGGACGGACGTAGAAAGAGCAAACGCATTTTAAAAACAGTAAGTTAATAAGAAGTAACTCATTCGGTAATTAGTGAGAGTAGACCAGAAAAAAACTATTGTAAGAAAGAATTCAAATAAAAAATACAGAGATACCTTTAAGACATGTAAGGTGAAGGAAAGGCAGCATTAGGAGTTGAATTAAGAGAGTATAAGACTGTACTACTAGCCAAACTAACAATGTGAAGAAGCAATAGTGCCACATGAGATAAAAAGTAAGATATAGGAAAGGCGCTTGTCCTCCACGACCGGTGACCAAGCAAAGAGTTGAACGACCATATCCACATGAGATCGGTCATCAAAAGGTTGATCAGCCAGTTGGTAATCTACCTATATCATGTTCTTTACGAATATGTTTGCTTTGTTTCAAGTATGCAGACGTATATATATACCTAACATAAAACTTTTATCCTGTATCCTAAATTTGCATAACTTAAATTGAATCAGGAAGTTCCTGAAATATTCATGGTTTGTACTACTATTTCCCCTGAATATGAAAGTAGATAGCTTTTTTATTATCGCAAATAATTGCTGAAGAGTTCTCACAGTTGAAAACGGCACACATAAAGTTATCATGAAATTAAACACTGAAATTCCTTGTTTGCAAAACGTTTCATGTACGTTTGTAGTTACTTCCGGCTGATTATAGTGTTTGTTAAGGTCATAATAGAGGAAATCATGCCCCTTCCATAGTAAATCAAGGACGTTAAAGACCTGTAATAACCTCAATGACGTTATTTGACGTCCTCGGACGATACTCTTCGATACGCCGGACAGCCAGGTTTACGTTCCCGTCCGACGGATGAGGGTAAGGAAACATGCCTTGGCCAAGAACACACCGTCGAACTCAATGGCGCGCTGAGGCTTGAACCGATGTCATCTGTTTTTCAAATCCATTTTTATATTAACCAAGCCACGTCAGCGTCTGGATATATTAATAACCATGGGATTATATAATTTTAAGTGTATGACACGTTTCCCGGGACAGGATTTCTTATTCTGTTTATTAATTACCTCAGATAACGAGCCGCTATACAACAATGCATTCATGTATTTTGTTTGTATGGTGTTTAACGTCATTTTCAACTCATGCAAGGTTATACATAACGGGTCGATTTTTGTGGTGCAGGCAGACCACCAACCTTTTTTGGATTGAACCAGTACTTTACACCTCCGCCATCCGTATGCATTCATGTAAGAATAATTTCAAACCAGCATTAATTTAAGCACCCACATTAAGAGGAATTATTTTCGTAGAGTGTCGAGTAGAGAAATTTGAGTTTCGAGTAGAAAATATGGAGTTTCGAGTAGAGAATATCGAGTCTCGAGTAGAGAATATCGAGTTTCGAGTAGAGAATATCTAGTTTCGAATGGAGAAAATCCGAGTTTTGAGTACGCGGGAAAGAGGTTGGGACTATTTGCCTCTACTATATACATGTTTAAGACTCTAAATCATGAATATATTTTACTGTTTTAAATAATGAAGCATTTTTTGTTTAAAAAAGAAAAAATGAAGGCACCTATTTTTACTCGATGATCAGTCGAAATAGTCCGGTTGTAAACGAGTACACAGATGAGTGCGGAAGCGCCGTCTGGTGGGATACATTGAACCAGTATTTGCAATTCTGAGCCATCTGATTGATTTAAAAAGTAGGGTAAACACTAAAAAAAATTAATCGAGGCCAATCCTTTACTGTGGAGATCTGGTGGCACGCACTCTCGCCCACCCACCCAAATAACAACATAGTCTAAGGTAGTTGCAGAAAACAGCGCTTGGTTGTTTCTAGATAATAACTAGTATGAGTTAAATATGCTTACAAAATATTAAAATCTAGTCGCTAGATGACATTATCGTTTTTTGGAGTCGACCTGTTGATTTTTTCGAGTATCGAGTTGAAAATATCGAGATTCGAGTTGAGATAATCGAGTATCGAGTAGAGAATATTGAGTCTCGAGAAGAGAAAATCGAGTTCCTAGTAGAGAAAATCGAGTAGAAAATCGAGTAGAACATCGACCTCGAGTAAAACAAATTGAGTTTTTGGAAGACAAAAGTCAGTATATATTAAAACTTAATGATAAAATACATTTAGTCATTAGTATTTTAACAGCGAAAGAAGTAAATTCAATACTAATTCATATGCGTTCATGCTCTTATTGTGTCCAATGCGTAGCGCAGACACTTAGGGATCACTTTGTCCGTCGTCCGTCCTTTTCGTCGTCCGTCCGGCTGTTACACTTTAACCTGCAACGTAACCTTGCCCATAAATTGCAAAGTATTTGACCTATGTTCATGAAACTTCACAAACGTATTTATCTCACCTCAAAGAATGTTGTTACATATGTCCAATAACTCTGCCTTTCATTTTGTTAGATTTATGCCCCATTTTATAAAACTTTAAATTGCAACTTTACGTTGGAAATGAGCACGTGGCAGGCGACACAAGTATTCCCTTCTAGCTACTCCCAGACGTCAACATCGTGCATGTACTATACAATATAAACGGCAGTATTAACTATTGATTCGAATGACCGACATAATTAAATCAACATATTTCAATCTATGTTTGTTTTGATTGAGGGTGGGGGTTGGGGGATTGGGGGAGGGTGTGGAGTCATGAAGATAGTATCATACACTCTTACATTTGTCTAATTGAAGAGTATTAAAAAGTAGTTTATTTCAAATATTTTACATATAAAGTAATATCAACATATATACGAATATACGGTAAAAATATTATAAAGACAAATCGGTCGGGTAACAAGTTTAACCAATATTTCGTAAACGTGCCACATATACAATGCGCATGCCCATAGAAAGGGAATATTCATATCTGAATGCTAAATACTGTAATGATTGTGACCACAAGCGCCTTGTGCTTTATCCGTTGTTGTAGCATGGTCGGTGACATTTCCTTTGACGAATGCAGAGCATTAAATCGTTTAATTTAGGGTAACTAAAGGGGTGTGGCTTTACCGTACTACAACTACCGGATATTGGAATTTAGAGTACGGTCACTATGACTTCGCGGTGTTACTAAGTACACTATGCTACAAAAAAGATAGAGTCTGTCTCAGCTCGATGGCTATCTAAACCCCTCGATGGGCTACGCCCATCTCGGTTTTTAAATTAGCCAACTCGCTGAGACCAGACTCGATCTAATACATGTTGGAGTTGTTACTATTTTTAGAATGACCTAATATTGATGAATATTTAAAGTTGTTACTCTCATAACTTAAAAACTGCAAATGCTGTTGCAATAGCAGATTTTACGATAAACATTGATTTGGGATAGTTTCCGAAACTAGCAGACGTGACATGCTATGCATGTACACACGAACTCGATCACTATTATTACGACCATTTTAAACATATTTGTTATCCGATATCACGAGTCATTACCTGTTATTGTGTTACATTGATGCCAATCGCTCTTTTAATTTAACTTTATCCAAGTTCGACATAATTTAAGTATTTTCTGTCTTTAAAAACACAGTTTTTCTGCCAAAATGTCAGCATCCAGTTGTTATTTAGATAGGATAAGACGACGTTTTTCATTGGTCAATTGTTGTTAGCGTCAGTTTCATTCGATAGAACAGACTATGTAAGGTTCGGCCTTAGAAAGTTCGTTGCAGAGAGAACGTCTTGAATGTCATATACTCAAAAGAGAGATCTGTCGAAGAAATTATTAGATGGTATGAATATGTCAGAAATTAGAGATTTATAATACCAGTTGTCAGAATTTAGAAAATTGATAGTGATGACATAATCTAATATACTGCTTACATCTCTTTTGATAATTAAGAGATGTTATCCGATATCACGAGTCATTACCTGTTATAGTGTTCCATTGATGCCAATCGCTCTTTTAATTTAACTTTATTCAAGTTCGACATAATTTAAGTATTTTCTGTCTTCAAGAAACACATTTTTTCTGCCAAAATTTCAGCCTCCAGTTGTTATTTAGATAGAATAAGACGACGTTTTTCATTGGTCAATTGTTGTTAGCGTCAGTTTCATTCGATAGAACAGACTATGTAAGGTTCGGCCTTAGAAAGTTCGTTGCAGAGAGAACGTCTTGAATGTCATATTATCAAAAGAGAGATCTGTCGAAGAAATTATTTAATGGTATGAATATGTCAGAAATTAGAGATTTATAATACCAGTTGTCAGAATTTAGACAATTGATAGTTATGACATAATCTAATATACTGCTTACATCTCTTTTGATATTAAGAGATGCATAATAAATTTATTTACTGAAGTTGTATGTTTTCTTCCTTTTTTAAAATCCTCACATTATCAGTATCAGACAAACCCCTTAATATAACTTTGTGACTGTGGGCAAAACTCGGCATCCTGAATTTGGCACACAGTTACAATACTATTAATTTATAATTAGTATTTAATCTTTTCAAAGAAGGATACAGCTAGAAAAAAGTATGACAATAACAAGGGGGTAGAAGGAGAAAACAATGAACGGTTGAAATAACTATTAAAGACATTTTCTATAGTTTTTTCTGCATAACAGATTTTCTTTTTGTACAGTAAGTCTGTTATATATATATATAGACAGAATATGCAAAAATAATGGTAGGTCACCATAATTGTTAAAATTTTAAAAAATAATTTGTAATGCCACCGTCAATCTGTCCAAGAAGTTGAACAAATTCATGAAATAGCTAAATAAGACATTTTTGAAGTCTAATAATTTATTCATTGGTCACAATTCTGCTAAAATTGCTTTAAAGTAAAGAACATTTAATTATAATAACATTTAAAGCTCATCTTTATGTAAAACCTATCTTTTTTTACGAAATCTGTTGAGACTATTACTCACAATTTATGCACAAATTAGCCCATAATGATACAGTTTCCTTTTTTTTTGTATGTTCCAAATAATAGAATTTGTTTAAACTTTCTAAGAACATAGTTTAACATATATAAAAACAAAATGTGCAATAAAAATGTGATGTCCCCATGCTTGTGTAGAATATTTCTTTGAAACCCTACCCCTATGCTAAAAGGCCAAGTTTTGTATGAAATTATATAGAAATGGTATATTTTCCTTTTTTGTTATGTTCCTAATAACAGAATTTGTTCAAACTTCTTAGGCACCTATTTGAACATATAGTAAGACAAAATATGCAATCAAAATTATATGTCATGATGCATATTGAGATTTAATATTTGTTTTTGGAACCCTACCATTATGCTTACATTTTATTTATTTTTTAATTTTTACAAAATGTTATATTTTTCCTATTTTATGTATATTTCTAATAATAGGCATTTATATATATTTAAAGACAATAAATACAACTAGACATCAAGAGCAACATTCCTGTAAATTTTTAGGAAAATCCATCCAATAGTTTTAGATGAGATGTCGCCCAAATTTCTACGCAAAAAACTACAGAAAATGCCTTTAAAAAAACAAATATATGAACAAAAAAGAATACAGTAATTGAATGGTATATATAATTTCATTACCATTGCTTGCATTTCTTGTGAAAAAATCAATCAATGTAGCCTTTCATATGTAAATTAGAATGCGTTCACTGTCAAAGGTGAATCTTGACCATAAGATTTGCATGGAAATTGTTTTCAAGTTGGTGCTAGTCTACGAATGAAGGAATTTATTTGGTAGTGCACGTGTACACGGCTGATAATCATTGAAGCTACCTCCATTTGAAGGTATACATATGCAAAAGTGCTCTATCGCATCGCTTCTGACGTTGTTCAAACACCAAAAATAAGGTAAACGACTGCTATTTGTTCGTGTGTGTTTTTTACTGAAGCACAATGAATGCCCCTTACCGAAACGAAGCACAAAGGTAACAGTGGGATATTAAAAAAGAGCCATTGTTATAGTTATTAAAATATACCTGTTTACATAGAAGAAGAAACAGAAGCAAAAGCAGCAGAAGCAGAAGGAGATGAAGTCGAAGCAGAAGCGGAAGACATTGTTTGCATGTCATCAGATAGACGACATTACCTGTTTTGTAATTGGCATGCCATTTTATATTGACTATGGCGTCAGTCGAGGATTGTTTAAAACTATTTATATATACTGGCTTTGCTGTGCTAAAGATAAATGATTCTGTGAATCGTAGTTTCTCAGAACAAATCTCGATCTTTAATTATCAATACCAAACGATTATTGAATCCAATCTTTTTTTGTCCTGGAGGAAGATAACGAGTTATCATTTTTGATATACTTTACCAAATAAACTTGGAAACTAGATGTTACTGTTACAAGGGCTTAGGTAAGGGTATTAATTAGACAAATGTGATTATAAGATAATAATGAAAATACTTGGATACATCTCTGCAATATAATTGCTGCCCATATTTGACTGTTTTCTATTGGTAATTTTCAAACTTAGATTTTCTCTACCCGAAACACGATATTCTCCACTTGAAACTCGATTTTCTCTACTCGAAACTCGATTTTCTCTATTCGAAACACGATTTTCTCTACTCGAATCTCGACACTCGAAGAAAGGAATTCCTCTTAATATGGGTGCTTAAATTAATGCTTAAAAAACGCGAACATCTCAAATTAAACCGAATGAAGGAATTTGTACGCCAACATACGTTAAGCATGAATATCTCTATTTTCAAAGTCCGATTAGTTACCAAGAAATGAGTCATTGTCAAAAAATAGGTTAAGCAAATCCATATGTTTGGTTTAACGCGTCTAAAAATCCTAGAAACGGCTGATTAAATGCATGATTTTGAAGCACATGCCTTATGGCACCGGGTCCATCCCACCCCTAAGGCCCTTAGGACAAACTTGGAAACCGTTGAGATCCCCACCCTATAATCATATATACACTCACTGGACGTAACCAGACGGATACAACGATCCCACCAGCATTGGCCACGAGGTCTATCCCACCCTGGGACATAGCCACTGGATCATAACTTGGAAACCGTTGAGATATCTCAGACGGAATTTTGAATTGGGCCCCTAGGTCATGCCCTGGGGGTTACACGAGAGGGTGGGTGGGGTAAAACATTATTTCTATTTACATATGGTGGTGTTGCATATCAAATTGAACGTTATTCAAGGCAGTGGTATCTAGAAAATCCCTCCATGGTCATAATTTGGGGTATAGGCCAAGGATGTGGTTTTATGGCGAGCACGGGGATTTACGATGGCGAGCCATCTACTGCGCGATATACTTGTTCAATGCTGTACGACCCCAAATGTTATATGTACGCCGTTTTATCAACGAGACAGGCAGCAAGCATATCTTACCCTTCAAAGTGTACTTTGATAACAAGTACCAGCGTGATGGAAGGTCAATACAAACAGCTATTTTAGACTCAGCAGCTTAGACTTTTACATGTTCTGATTTGACAAGAACGAAAATCACGGACAAGTTAATAACCTTATATATAATAGCTGTTTAATTAGTTAAATGTTCAACTTCACTAATACACTAATAACAGGGGTTTTATAATATAAAACATGAGTATCATAACGCATTCATATTTGATTTATAAAGTCGCAAGAAGAAGGAAATCCCTTTCGTTCTTTATAAAATATATCAACCTATCTAGTTTCCCATAAGCTATATACACAGCAAGTTTCGTTTTCAATATCTCATTCTTTACAAAAGTTATTGTCCAGAAACCGTTTTTTCCTAATGTCAGTTACAGCGACCTTGACTTCAAATGCAATCCCATGGTTTATTTTCATATAAGTCCGATAGGAGACGACAAAATCCAAAAGTATCGTCCACACAATGTGTTTTCATCGTTTTGAAATATTTAAGGTATGCTGATTCTGAATAATGTTCATACAACATTTGCATCATTGAGGAAATATAATTATCCAAGATGGCCGCTAAGATAGCTGACGCACACCTGACATTAAATGAAAATAGCTTGGCTTTTGCATTAACTAGGACAATCATTTTGGTGTCTGTGACTAAGTCTGTGGGGTCAAGGAATCCATTTCTGATCCCATTTTACTTATAGCGTAATTGCAAATATCCAAGATGGCTACTAAGATGGCTGCCGTGACATTAAAATTACAATATATTAGCTTCTGCATTAGCTAAGGCGATCATTTCATTTTGTTGTCTATGGCTAGTTTTTTCTGTGTTTTTACCGGGGGTGTGGGGTGTCGGAGTGGTCAAGGAATCCATTTCTTCTTAACACAGCAAGTTTCATTCCAATTTATCTTTCCTAGATAATATTACTGAGCAGAAACATTTTTTCTAAGTTTAGTACAGCGATCTTTACCCCTCTCCGCAGTGAACTCAAATGCAATCCCAAGCTTTCTTTCTGCGTAAGTGACCGATATAGCAAGTTACTGAGCGGAAACCATGAGCTTGACGCCAGCACGGACGTATGCCCGTCAAACGACACTTGCCTATCTAATGAAGAGTTTTCCAAAATCAATATCAAAATACAGTGATTATATTAAGGAAGAATAAAAAGATAAAATGGAAGAATATAAAAGTGGTGAAATTAAAAAGAATGCAGATGTGATAGTGAAGCAGAAGTAACAGCGAAGCATGCGTGATAGTAAAGCAGAGGTGATAGTGAAACAGAGGTGACAGTGAATCATGTCTGATCGTGAAGCAGGGAAGATAGTGAAGCAGTCGGTAAGGTAGAAGATTACAGACATGAAAAAAGAAAAACAACGTTGACAGAAAGGCAGATGATAAAAACAGAAAAATTAATAAGAAGTTATTCCTCACGTACTTTCTGAGAGTAAAGTAAGATATAGGAAAGGGGCTTGGACATCCACGACCGGAGACCAAACATTAAGGAGAACGACCATGACCACATAGGAGACGTCTTTGAAAGGTTGATCTGCCATTTGGACAAGTCCTTTTGGCGAGCATTTCAATAGTAGATTATGTCTGCAAGAGAGTCCGGTCCAAGTGTAAGTGACCACATCCCTCGTCTAAAGATGTTTACTGTAGAACAGCAGCAGTAGAGTTGATAGAAGAGAAGTCCAACGAAGATATTATGTAGAAGATTATATTCTCGAAGAAGATAAAAGTTGAAGTTGTAGATTTTGGCCAGTCGGATTGCCTGCAGAATTGTGACTAGGTCATTCCGATTGCGGGCTCGAAGTCGTCTCACCCAGTCAGGGCATAGGTGATTAGAAGCATCCCAAGTAGGTCAATCCCATCGCTCGTGAAGGTGTTAGTGGCTTTGCACGTGCACTTGGTGACGGCTCCTCTGGTATACATGCCATTTTACCACATCGTCGATGTCCAGCATCATACGACTGGTGTAAGTCCCGCAGGGTTATTCCGACGTCAATGGCCGTGGTGAGTCGTTACCATCCATCGTAGTCTGCCTCTTGTCATGTGCGGGTACTCGCTGTGACAAGTGGTATCTCGCTGGTCCAACGTCGAAGTTTCGGTAGGAGTCTAAGCGTCCCTCTTTAGGGCAACGATAAAAGTGCAGGTTCAAAATCTTTGTACAAATAAATGTCATAACAGCATCCTCGCGGCCTACGATTCCAGACAGCGGCACGCCTTGCGGAGTCACTTTGTCCCAGACGGCCGCAACACGTCCTGCCTGTTCGGTGGTCTGTACTGGAATGTCCCGTAATATAAATTTACATCACCTAAATTCAATCAGGAAGTTCTAAAACTTTCATCAAAAAATATCTAGAGCATACTCATATGTCGTATTTGAACGTGTGTAAAACTCCTTGTTAATACCCTGTAAATCAGGCATACATATTTTTTGTCGTGTCAGCAAAACGTTTTATTTACGCATGTAGTCACTTCCGGTTGATTTCCTTTTTATTGGTATATGTGTCTATATACACTGAGAAATCCTACTCTCAGATACACCATTGCTTTCATCTCGATCATGTGTTTCTGAACCTGAGTGAGCACCAAATGCCATTATATGTATTAAAACATGTTTTCACAGACTGACCTTAACTTCTTACGTGCAAATAACGTCAATGTCACATAGTTATATTAATTGAATGTTGTTGAACGGCTCATCTACACGTTATATAAGATTTAGAGCCGCTCCAAAGAGAAGGATAGCAATTATGGAACCTTACCTACACTTACAAACGAATATATTCCTATGTTTCGTTAACTTGCTTAGACGATAGACTCCGTTACACGGGCCCGCCCGGTTTACGTCCGCATCCGACCAATGAGGCTAAGGTAGAGTGTCTTGCCCATGGACACACCGACGAAACTCAGTGGCTTCGCTGAGGATTGAATCCAGGTCTTCCTGATTTCAAGTCGACCGTGCTATCCACTGGTCCCTGGTTATATTAAGAACCATAGAATTATATGATTGTAAGAGCATGACAGATAAGTATTTGTTTGTATTTATATCTCCAAAAAATGTCCTAAATGGTTTCCATTTCTTCCTTACCAACTATTCATTTTAAATTTGATTTTATATTTATCAAAATAAGGTATTGATTAATTGCAAGAATTATAAGTAATATTCTTATTTGTAACCATTGCATCTTTAGTAATCATCTGAGTATCTTTAATAATCAGCTTTAATGCCTACGTTTAGTCTAACGCGTCTAAATGTCCTGCAAATTGCTGTTAAAACGCGTGAATATAACGGAAAGGACAACAGATGTTTGAAATTTGGTCAACATTATCGATCAGCAGGATATCAAGAGTGGTCTTAAAGAACTGACACATTCCTGCATAGAGAAAGCTCAAACCTTAGACATAAATGAAATATGGATCGACTCCAAAAGATATGAAATAGAATATTTAAGAAGCAATGGGTATATCACACAGCGCCAAAGACATTCATCAAAACAAACAAGTGAAGGAGATATGTGAGAAATCTTATTGAAGTCGGCGACCTAGAGAAATATAACATACATGAAAAACAAAATCGTTACTGTGACTATATCGAGTGACTTTGGAAAGACAACAAAGTTCTCCTACCCACTTAAAAAACACATGGAAATATGCAGTATGAGTCTGTGTTCACACTTGAGGACAAAGGTACTATTCCGAAACTAGCAGCTCAAGCATTTCCTTACATGCCATCTCAGTTACCAGGAACGGGGTACTCAAAATCCTTTAAAGGATAAACCCTCACAAGGCATGTGGAGCCGACAAAATACCGGTACATCTAGGCAAAGACTTGGCAGAAGAACAATCGCCAATACTCACTGTTATATGCCAACGTTCCTTCAGCAGCAGTGAAGCACAAGATGATTGGAGGAAAGCCAATGTCACGGCCGAGTTCAAGTCAGGGGGTAGATTCAAGGCCAGCAACTACCAACCCGTATCATTGACCACTGACATACGGCCTAATCATACTCAATTTTAGTAAGGCATTCGATCGATTCCATCACCTACGACATTTTAAAAGCTTGATATTTATGGAACAAGAGGCAATACACTTCATTGGACCCAAGCCGTTATGTAAAATAGAAGCCCACCGGCATATTTGATGGTGCGACATCAGACAAGGCACCGGTAGTCAGCGAAGTCCCGCAGTGCGCTGTACTAGATCCACTGTTCTTCATGCTCTTTATGATTGATCTGCCAGACTGTGTCAACTCTAACATCGGATTATTTGCAGGAGAAAACATAATATATTCAGATTTAAATATTATTGAAGACAGTACCAAGCTGCATGACGGCTTGAATATGCTAGCCGGATGGGACATACACGAGGACATCACATGCTGACAAATGCAGCATCCTTCGAGTCGGCAGAGCATGCTCTCCAGCCACAATTGAGTACGGACTCAAGTGCCAAGAAATAGAGGTTGTTAGAAAAGCTACATTCCTTGAGGGTATCTTACCTCCTCTCCTAAAACCACCATATCAACAGAACAACGATTATGGCCAGCAACATGTTAAGATACCAAAAAGAAGACCAGCCGCTAAACCAAAACATCTGCCTACTTTATTCTTGTGCATCGGTCTGGAGCTGCCACTTCCCAGTCGAAGAGTACGATAGAGATGGTATGATAACATCAGTATTGTTAGAGACATGCTCGACGACCTAGGTTGTGAGATACTTACGACAATGCCAGTTAAGCTTTAGTTGACCATGATATACAAAATACTCAACCACTAAGCCGATGATACCATGATACCCTCATTATATATACTACTCACCAATCCGGTTTATCAATTCAACAAAAATAATATTTTCATTCCTCGTCTTCTTTCATAAATAACTAATAACTGATTTTTTTTTTAAATCATCAAGCAAAGTCAGACGGAATCAGACAGTAGTCTTCATCATCGCTATACATATCATATTCTACAATGGGATTTACTTATAATTGTGTTAAGGAAACAGGTTTTCTTCTGAATCCTTTGCACATGTTTGTAAATATTTCAGTGTCTATGTATATAAGCAACATACCGACAGATGTATTGTCCTGGAAGTGAAGAATAAAGTGTGTGTACGCAGTTGGAAGAATAACGATGGCCCTGCTATAAACAAAACGTAAAAAGTGCACAGCAGCATAACGTAATAACAAGGAAAAATACGTAGGTGATAATACGAAAGAAGTCAATTCGCGATAGGTAGAAGAATTCATATGTGATGGTAAAGCAGTGATAGTAAGGAATAATAATATAAAGGAACAAGAAACGTGGAAATTCCACGAAAAACACGTTTTTCATAAGCTACCCACAACGTTTCGTTCCAATATATATGTCCGTATAAGCAATATACACACAAAGTTTCGCTTCAATACCTCACTCCTCACTGAAGTAATTGCACTAAGTTTTTTTTTCATTTTTAGTTACAGCAACCTTGACCTTGACCAAATGACCTCAAATGTAATCATCGCATCCGTGGTCGAAGGCTTAATGACGTTGCGGTGTAAACCTTTTTGCCTCTCACCGCTGCGGGTGCGAATCGCACTGGAAGCTCAACTTATAAGTGAGAAAGTGTCGATTCTTACGGATTGCGGGGGGTATACACGTCTACCCAGAAATATAGCCTAACATGTGCTAAACATGAAGTAAAATATATTCAATTCAAACAAACAATCTTACGTTTCCGTTTCATACAAGCGTTTCCGTTTCATGCAAGCTACCTACACAGTAAGTTTCGTTCCAATATCGCATTCGTAATTCGTAACTATTTTCTTTCAACTTTAGTTACAGTGATCTAAAATGCAATTCTAAGCTTTCTTTCTATATATAAGCTACCAACACAGCAAGTTATTGAACAGATACCATGAAACCGCACTCCCGTGAAATGGTTAAAAATATTGAGAAGTAAGGAAAATTAACAAGAATGCCGAGGGGATAGCAAGTCACACGTACACAATGAAATAAGACAGAGAAGGAAGACAAAGTTGACAGAAACTATAGCTTGCACATATGGGGAAAGAGCAAATGCATTTTAAAAATAAGAAGTTAATAAGAAGTAAATCATTCGGTAATTTGTGAGAGTAGACCAGAAGAAAGAATTCAAATGAAAAATACAGAGATAACACTAAGAGAAGAGAAGGTAGCATTAGGAGTTGAATTCAGAGATTATAAGACTACGTAAATTTTAGTCAGAATGTACTATTAGCCAAACTAACATTGTGAAGAAGTATATGTTTCGAAGAAGCAATAGTGTCAATGTGAGATAAAAGTAAGATGTAGGAAAGGCGCTTGGTCCTCCACGACCGGTGACCAAGCAAAGAGGTGAACGACCATATCCACATGAAATCGGTCACCAAAAGGTTGATCAGCGATTTGGTAATCTATCTATATCACATGTTTGCAGTGTATCAGGTTTGCAGACGTATATGTATGCTTAACATAAAACGTTTATCCTTTATCTTAAACTTACATAACTTAAATTGAATCAGGAAGTTCCTGAGATATTATTGGTGTGTACTACTATATCCTCTGTATATGAAAGTAGATAGCTTTCCTATTATCGCAAATAATTGCTGAAGATTTCTCATAGTTGAAAACGGGACACATATAGTTATCATGAAATTAAACACTGAAATTCCTTGTTTGCAAAACGTTTCATGTACGTTTGTAGTTACTTCCGGTTGGTTATAGTGTTTGTTAAGGTCATAATAGAGAAATCATGCCCATTCCATAGTAAATCAAGCATGTTAAAGACCTGTAATAACCTCAATGACGTTATTTGACTTCCTCGGACGATACACTTCAATACGCCGGACCGCCAGGTTTACGTTCCCGTCACATTATATATTATAATTTATTTATAAAATACATTTAGTCATTAGTATTTTAACAGTGAAAGAAGTAAATTCAGTACTAATTCATATGCGTTCATGCTCTTATTGTGTCGCCTGCGTAGCGCAGACACTTCGGGATCACTTTGTCCGTCGTCCGTCTTTCGCCGTCGTCCGTCCGGCCGTTACACTTTACCCTGCAACGTAACCTTGCCCATAATTGCAAAGAATGCGACATATGTTCATGAAACTTCACACACATATTCATCTCACCTCAAAAAATGTTGTTACATATGTCCAATAACTCTGACTTTCATTTTGTTAGAGTTATGCCTCATTTTATAAAACTTTAACTTGCAACTTAATGTTACAAATGAGCACACGGCAGGCGACACAATTGTTCCATAGAACACCCTTCTAGCTACTCTCAGACATCAACATCGTGCATGTACTATATAATATAAACAGCAGTATTAATTATTGATTCGAATGACCGACATAATTAAATACATATATTTCAATCTATGTGCGTTTTGATCGAGGGTTTGGGTTCGAGGATGTGGGGGTTTGGGGGGGGGGGGTGTTGGGTGTGGGGGAGGGGATGACGTTATGACAATATTATTATAAACACTTACATTTGTCTAATTGTAGAGTATTAAAATGTATTTTATTTCCAATATTTTGGGTGTGGGGGGAGGGGATGGAGTTATGACTATATTATTATAAACACTTACATTTGTCTAATTGTAGAGTATTAAAAAGTATTTTATTTCCAATATTTAACATATAAAGTAATATCAACATATATACGGAAATACGGTAAAAATATTATAAAGACAAATCGGTCGGGTAACTAGTTCTACCTTCGTAATCGTGTCACATATACAATGCGCATGCCCATAGAAAGGGAATATTCATATCTGAGTGCTAAATACTGTAATGATTGTGACCACAAGCCACTGTGCTTTATTCGTTGTTGATGTTGTTGTTGTTGTTATTATTTTCAGAATGACCGAATATTGATGAATATTCAAAATTATTGACGAACGGTTGTTACTCTCTTAACTCAAATTTAACTGCAAATGCTGTTGTAATAGCATATTCTACGATAAACATTGATTTGGGATAGTTTCCGAAACTAGCAGACGTGACATGCTGAGCATGTACATACGAATTCGATCACTATTACGGGCGTTCACGATTGAGCATGGAATTAAATTCATACTGATGCAATGTCATCGTGTGTTTCAGCTCCGCCCCATTCCTCGCTAAATGTAAACAAGAGTGTGAATATGTAAGGAGTAGTAGATTCGTCGACCCATTGTTGCCGCAATTTCAAGCGATCTTTACACACAAGTAAATGTGGGTAGTCTACATCATTGTTTTTTGAATGTGTATGAAATGTCTCACTCAAATAACGCAATATCTAGCACAGTGAACGATGCTTGATGTTTCACGATAAATTAGCACAATGATTTATTTTCAGTGGCCGATCATCATTCTCACATCTCCAGAGTTAAATTGTCCGCACGGTTTACACAACTCTGGCAAGCGAGAATGTCGATCATAGGAATTATTTTGTCTCGTGCACTTACGGTAGTTTGAGGCTATGTTTAAGAAATTTGACTTGAATATGCTATTTTGAAAGAAATAACTTCCAACACTGATGGGGACGCCCGAAGTATTTTGGCGGAGTGGAATACATCAACACGCGAGTCTTTAGATGTACATGTACTCAGTGTTATGTTATGATATCGATTTTGGTCACGTGAGACTTGTAAGCGGGACGCGTTGGAGGTGTCAACTAGTTTCAATTCACTGAGTACTTCCATTTTATTGGACGGCGTCATCGGTTGTTTACATGTCTGATGCGTCAAACATCCATTCAATCAAACGATGTATTTCCATGCTCAATCGGGAACGGCTGTATTTCGTCCGTTGTAAAACATATTCGCGATTCATTACCTGTTATAGTGTACCATTGATGCCAATCGCTCTTTTAATTTAACTTTATCCAAGTTCGACATAATTTAAGTATTTTCTGTCTTTAAGAAACACAGTTTTTCTGCCAAAATGTCAACCTCCAGTTGTTATTTCACGCGATAGAATAAGACGACGCTTTTCATTTGTTAATTGTTGGAAGCATCATTTTCATTGGATAGAACAGACTATATAAGGTTCAATATCCTTACTTTTTATCGTAAATTTTATATCTTATAACTAAAAAGAAGCTGAAAACATTTAAAGTAATTTAATGTTATTTATATTAACACGAAGTACTAGTATACAGTTCATCCGATTTTTCAGAAAAAAATGTAGGCCGCGGCCTACACGGCCTATAGGAAGCTACGCCCTTGACCTTTAAATATCAATCCCAAACGATTATTGAAACCAATCTTTTTTTGTCCTGGAGTAAGATCACGAAATGTTACTGTTACAAGGGCTTATGTAAGGGTATTAATTATACATATGTGATTATAAGATAAATATGAAAATTCAGAGTTTAATAACCAGTGTTTTTGAGATACGGGAAATATCTCTACCGAGGAAGGTATTTTCAGTATCTCAAAAGCACTGGTTATTAAACTATATATTACATAACTTAAAAATGATATTTTATTAATATTTCTAATGACTCACGCCTTTTTACACCAGTTGGCACGAGAACGCCAAGACACCGTTATCTCATACAAACAAAACAAGTGGAACCGGAACTCTTCGTTAATTTCCATAATCGGTATTCCCTAGTGGCGGAATCTGACGATGACGTCCGTGTTCCCGCCACTGACGGGAAAGGCCGAGCAATGTTCCGTACTGCGAAATAACTCCCAATGGGAGATATTTCTCAGTAGAGCAAACCAGTGGATATAGCTTTCTATTCCCAGTGTTTCCTATACAAATCATAGACAAATATGTAATATACTTGGATACATCTCTGATGCCTCTATAATACAGTTGTTGCTCATATTTGACTGTTTTCTGTTGATAAATTTCAAAACTTAGATTTTCTCTACTCGAAACTCGATATTGTCCACTCGATTACTCGAAACTCGATTACTCGAAACTCGAAACTCGACATTCTCTACTCGATATTCTCTACTCGATATTCTCCTCGAAATTCGATTTTCTCTACTCGAAACACGAATTTCTCTACTCGAAACTCGACACTCGAAGAAAGGAATTCCTCTTAATGTGGGTGCTTAAATTAATGTTTAGAAAATAATTAAACCGCATGAAGGAATTCGTACGCCGACATACGTTAAGCATGAATATCTCTATTTCAGAGTCCGATTTGGTACCAAGAAATGAGTCATTGTCAAAAAATAGGTTAAGCAAATGCATATGTTTGGTTTAACGTGTCTAAAAATCCTAGAAACGACTGATTAAATGCATGATTTTAACCGAAAGGACTATATAGATGTTTGGTAAAGCACACCTTTTGCCATTTGGTATCTTATCGGTCAGTAGTATATGTCCGATAAATAGTTTGGAAAGATATCGCATCTCGTATGGATGTCGGTCTAGTACTGTTTTTCTCCAGAGGTCGTAGCCCTCGAATTAATTCCTGGCCGGATGATATTGTTTTTGACATGAAGATCAAGAAACATATCAGCTTTAACTACAAATAGTAAAATACGCCCTTGTCCCAAAGGCCAAGCAGATGTCAACAAAAACATATTGTTTCTGGAGACAGCTTAAGTAAATAAAATGATCATTTTCGAAATTGTTATAGTCTTCGTTCGTGTGTGATGGAATGCATTTCCTCCTACACAGATAAAACTATGGACTTCATACTTTAGGATATGATTTTTCTAGGTCTAAGGATGTGCTCAACACTTCTAGAATGATGGGACCGGGCTAGGGGTGGGTGGTTTAACATATACGTGCAGTAACTCCTTAAATATAACATAGGGATTTAAAAGCGTGTGTGTGTAATCATTGGCTTGTTATTAGACATATCTGACGGGAAGTTAAACAGGACGCCTATGTGATGACCTGGGGGTTACACTTGAGGGTATGGGTGGGGTCAGACATATATCAAGATATTCACCCTATAACCATATAAAAACTTAACCATCCAACCTTATGGCACCGGATCCATCCCCACCCCTATGGCCCTTAGGACAAACTTGGAAACCGTTGAGGTACCCACCGTATAACCTTATATACACTTATATACAAGAATGACGGTATTGGCCGAGCGTTCACGATTGCATCGACTGATTTAATTACAATTTCCACGAACGTTAAACGTATTGAACAACATGAATCTGACTATGTTTTAGCTATGTACTATCGGAGTAAACAGATCTCTTTAGTTTCATTCGTTTTGTGTTCCTCATCCAGATATAATTCTTATTTACAAAGTAGAAATAGAAGTCGAACAAGAAATGTGGAATTCAAGAACAGCAGTCAACCAAAAATATAAGAGTTACTCATAAATAGTTTAAATAATTTAATTTATTCATATGACCGCGTGTGTAATCTTAATAATCAACCCATGCTTTACTGTTTGTTATTAAATATGTGTCTCTAAGGCCAGAGTTTTTTTCTTGGTTCTCAGATTGATTCATAAAATGTTCTACAGTCAGACACGTTTAAGTATATGGTGTTAGTTACATTGTAAAACACAAAATGACAAAACAGAAGAAATAGTTAAACAATCCTTTGATTTTTAATCTTGATCACATGTCTGTTTGAAATGCGGTACCAAAATGTCTTTACCGGATAATTTCTATGTCGATGTTTCGTGTTCCTGAAAAAAAGAAGGAAAAAAGAAGATTTTTTCTTCATTTTTACAAAACATAGGGTTGACTTTTATATCTACTTGGAGGGTCTATTACTACGTAATAAATATTTTTTGGAGATAGTGTGATACATTTAACATAGATATATTAAATTATACATGTACATTATCAGCTGTGTCGTTTTTGATCGAACTGTCTTCGTCAACCTGCCGTTCATTTTTGTCAATTACATTTCAAATAAAAGTCATCTGAAGCAATAAATGTATGTGAATAATAATTATTTTCTTATCTGTTTTATATTTGAGAAACCAAATGCCATTTTTGAAACACTCATTCTTCATATTTCAGAACGAAAAGACGACAAAACGTAATTTCAGCGTAATTTTAATTGAGTGGGTGTATTGGTGGCTTTGGAACAAGGTACCGAATTGCCTATTTCAAATAACAAATCCTTGTATTCTTGTAAAGCAATCAATAAAAATGGTTCTAAATAAAGAGTCATATATTTAAACAAAAAAATAGATTTACCCAAAATAATATTGTAATACACAGGTCATTAACTGGGGTAGGTGTTCCTCTTCATGACATTGACCCTTGATAGCAAAGAGGTTCCACAAGATAGTTTAGGATTTTCTCCGTTTGAGTTATTGTACGATAGATCAGTTAGAGGTCCCATGAGGATTCTTAGAGAGGTGTGGGTAGGTAAAGTAGATAGTGAGGAGGTTAATACTACATATCAGTATGTGTTAGATCTTCAGAAGAACCTAGAGGAGACTTGTAAGATAGCTCAAAGTCAGTTAGTTAAGGCAAGTACCAAGTACAAACGGTACTATGGTCACAAAGCTAGAGCTAGGAGATTTAAGATAGATTACCAGGTGTTAGTGTTACTACCGACCAACAATAACAAGCTGTTATTACAATGGAAAGGGCCATTTTACGTTAGAGGGATAGTGAACACTATGGATTATGGAATCGAGATGAATGGAAAGTTGAAGACCTTTCATGCAAATATGCTGAAAGAGTATATTAGTAGAACCGATAATGTGCAACAACCGGAGTTAATGTTGCAGTTATTGAGGATAGTGAGGAAGGCAGTCGTGAGGACACTAGTCCCATGTATTTTCCCACTAGTGTAGGTAAGCAGACAGTAGCCGATGTAGCTATATCTGGCATTAGTGTAGTAGAGAAACGAAAGGTAGGTAGTTTACACTCTGAGTGTAGTGCTGTTCGGTCCGATGCGTCGAGACCGACAGATGTAATGCAGTGTAGCTTTAAGCACACTTTAGCAAAGCCGATTAGTGAAACAGGAGACCCTACTCCATTTCGCAAACCGTATACTGGTAATGCAATTGATGCAATTTGTAAAGTTGGAGTTCTTGTAGTTGCAGGAAGTAGTGTTATTGATAACCGTAGAGTCGGTGTAATAGACCGTGGAAAGAAAAATATTGGGGCAGACTATTTAAATCGCCGTACATAAAGACAGGGTAAAATACAATAGCAGAATACAATAGTATAATAGTGTATGGCAGTGTAGTGTACAATTGTAGAATATTGTTGAAATTTTAATGTTGCTTATAATGCAACAATGTCTTGGCACTTGAGCGATCAGCTTGTACGTTTTGTCGCTCATTTACTAGGAAGAATTAATAGTTTATTAACGTGTAAACATTAATTATAGTTTGATGAATTTTAAAAAGTGTAGCACATTCTTTAAGTGGGGAGATATTGTCACAAAATAATCTCGAGTAGAGCATATTGGTCGTACTTAGCCCTTGTGAGCAATTGGCGACATCTGTCAGTCACATGCTAACTTATTGTTCAGTTGAAACAAATTTACCAGTTGTATGATATATTCAAGTCCCACGGAAAAGCGAGCAATTTTATAGCGCCGGTAGAGGGAGTACGGAAGGGCCGTTCAATAAGTTTATATGTGCGTTAATGCATGTAAAAGTATAAGTATTTTACAATCTATCTCTCTAAAGCGTAAAATTGTTTAAGGGTCCTTTCGTGTAGATATATAAATTGCGTCTGTTGCCACGTTTGTCACGGAATGAACGTGGAAAATGAGGGTTTGTATACCATCTTCTGCATATTCTAGATGATTCAAATTTATGTACTATTGGCATTTTAAATAGTGAGTTATAATTGGTTATAAAAATGCATTGTTCTCCAGTCATGGCAGGGATTGATTGAAAGTTGCTTTGTTTGATGCAGAAGTTCGAAAGGGTGAAATTCACAGGCAATATGTGGTGAGTATTTATTTTATGACATTTTATTGTAGATTTGTATTCAATGGGGGGTCGCCATTTCGTTTCGTGAGGTTGCTACATGCGGTTAGCTTTTACATGTTTTTCAAACATTAACTTGATACAACTAGCATATGATTCTGAAGTTACTTTATTATATACAATTATTGTAGTCGATCATTAATTGTAATGCAAGATTAAATTGATAACGTTGTATATCAGGTGCATGGGTTATGCTGTACATGTAATGGTGTGAAAACACCTCATTGAAGGTTCCATGTTCACCGTCATATGCATACCATCTTCTGGATGACTCAAATTTATGTACTATTGGCATTTTAAATATTGAGTTTGCTCAGCCCGGGGCTAGAGGGCGTGAACGGTAGCAAGCACTTTTCACAAACCGTTCAAGAACAGCCTCAATCAAACCGAGACTGCAATCTTTTTGTATTTATCGTATTCAACGATTTCTAAACTTCTCCTTCCATTCCTTTTTTCTCTGTATCACAGTGAGGTTTGGTTTACCATAAAATCCTATTTAAATCCCTAGCGGCCTTTTTGCCACTGACCGTTCCGAGGCAGAAGCCCTTTTGTCAGTCCGTTAGTTTAAACTTATTTATTTTACATCGATTGTAACGAAAGCTCTATGAACTTATTTGAATCATTCTCGATGTCTTCCTGGGTAGAACCAGTACTAAGCAATGCAGATAAAGTGTCTTGCTCAGGGACACAACGCATATGGCAATGGCGGGAATCGAACTCACGACTTTTGGATCATGGGTCCAACGCTCTACCACTCGACCACAGCGCTCCCCTTTTGTCAGTCCATTGGTGTTTATGTCACACACCTTGCCTCTTATTAACCTTGCAGTAGTTGTTTGTGTCAGTGCGTGACTTTTGCTGACTGTGAACTGTGAATGACTGTGTACTGTGAATGACTGTGTACTCTGAATTGTAATGTGAATGACTGTTCTTTTTCCTCTAATTGTTTTTGTAATTCCTTAACAATCAGTTTCAGATAAATAACTCTTATATATTTCATTGTGTTGTTATATAAGAAGGTAAGCAATCCGGTTTTGAAAATATGGACTGAACATAACATATTTTATCTCTCAGTCTTTATTTCAAAATATGGACATAACATTATCTCCCATCCTTTAATACATATAGCATGTAATTGTGGCAACAAAAGGAATAGACAAAAACGTTAACCGCTGGTTGGATTTAATTGTAATATAAAGTGTTAATGGGTGCATATTAGGGTATACACTAGCCGATTATAAATCATCTTACCACAGCGAAACATAAATCCGTCTATTGTTCGTATATTGTGCATACAATAAAAAATAAATCTCGACTGGGTAAAATAGACAGATACAGACAGACAGATTTTTTTTTTATTGATTTAAACTTTACAAGTTTATCATCATATACAATATGCAAACATATTCGTGACCGAATAAACACAACAAACAAACAACAAAAACATAATTGTGCACACTAGTTACATATAAATTGTATTATTGAATAATTTGAAATATTAAATAAATGAATAAATATGTGGAAATGACACTGCACTTTAACTTACGCAAATTAAATTAAATATTAAATTAAAAAGACAATTTTGTTCTCATTATCATTTCATTCGAGGATAAACCTAGTTTTGATTAAACAATAAATTATTACGAGAACCAAATGCTTGTTTTATAAACCAAGATAAATTAAACAACTCTTTCTTATTACGTGTTTTCATTAGCTCTATGAATTTTAAAACACTTGGACGTTTAAAATAGTATTTTTTTAATGTATTTTCTTCTTATATTATCATATACAGGACAAATCAAAACAAAATGGTATTCATCTAAAATAGAGACATGTGCTATTGCCACTCCTGTGTGAATATTTATTAGGCTAGCATGTATTATACATGCTTTGTTCTTATAGAAACTGTTGTTTATTACAATTGCAGATTATTGCACGGTAATACGGGGGGTGAATCTCCAACCCCCATGTATATATGACGGGGGAAATAAATGCGTTGTCTTTATTTATGAAAATTGCCGAAAAAATCAAGGAATAGTTTAATAAATTTATTTTATAATGATTTGTTGCATGCTTTAAATGCAATATATGCAGAATTACGTCAGATTTATAAACTGGCACTAAATATTTATTTTACGCCAGAAGCAACTTTTCTTTTACACAAACACACACTGAGCACGGCGCCAAAGGTGACTTTCATCTACTTCACCACATAGCCTTGACACATTTAAGGTATGACACCGAGCTTAAATTATCATAAAAATACATAATTTATTTAAAGTTGATTTCTTACTTTATTACACAGTTTGTTCCCTGTATTATAGGAAACTTCATCTTTCATCGCATCTCTCTCGGAGGTAGGTGTCCCCAGAGGTGGAGTCAGGCGGGTCCGGCCCCACTAAAATATCAGAACAGAGATATAAAAATTCATATGTGAGCGTTTTTTTTTTTTTGTTTGTCAACAGGTCCCTTTTTAAAACTGAGAAGTGATGCATTCATATGAAAAATCATTTTTTGGTCGTCGATTGTTTTAAAATTGCCTCCTAATCTTAAATTCTGCATCTGCCCATGACCCAATATGACTAAATGATAGTTATAACTAGACAATATTTACCATTAAAAAACTGCAGCCAGTTTTCAACCAGCTAGTGTTTAGGCCATAATTACAACTATTCTGTTTGCTCGAATGCGGCCGGTCCAAAAAATCTCCAAACTTGTTTTCAGTAAAAAATATGAGTTTTTTTTTAAAATTGTATTCGCACTCCCCTTCCTGGTCAAACTCGAGCAGCACTTTGACAATGAAAAACCGACGCAAGTGTTTCCTCGTCATCTTTATTAATTTGGTTTACCAGTTGTGTTAGATAGGAATTGTATGGGCGAAGATTTTCAACATTGCAATACACACCCAGAATACTACAATCAGCTTTAATAAATAAAAAAGGTATTGTTTTATGCCCAGACAAACACTTAAACTTAAAACAACATTCTCACAAGAATCTGACATACATGGAAGGAAAAAGCAGATTTTTTCTATTACCATCTGAAAAATCGGTTTGGGCAAACTAAGATATATTTAAGTGTGGCCTTGCCATTAATTATCTGCATGCATGCACCATCTACATGCATGTGCATGCATGTGCATTATACATGCATGCGTCTGGACATAAATACTCTACCGGTATGTGCTATATTTAGGTACCAGTTGCATTAGCCCAGATAATGACCAAAGTCGCTTATTCATTTGCACACGACACTGGCATAAAAATCAACAAACGGAATTTTTGTTTTAACAGACCAAGGGCAGATCCTAATACCTGAAATTGTTTGAAAGTATATAGATTTTCTCCTAATAATACACTTACGCCTCTACATCCCAATATCATAAAAACAGAAAAAAAGGAGGCAATGTATTATGCCCTAGGCCCTAATCTACACTGAGGCATACCGAGGCAGTTGCCTCGGCAGAATTTTGGGAATGTACATTATTTACAATAACATATATCGATAAATAATCATCATCAAACATTGACACAAATGGGTTAAAACTGAAATATTGTCAGGGACATGCACTAAAACGCAGGAAATTGCATGAAGAAATCATCAAAATAAATAGGAGTGTTGGTGGGTAAGAGGGTGTATGCTACCGTACCTACATGGATAGGGATTTGCCTCGATTAAATTTCAGGGCTCTGAATCATTGTTCGGTTTTGTTAGATTATCAGGTTCTTTCTCTAAATTCTACCTCCACAACGAGTGCCTGCTGGAAAAGTACAACACCAACATTAAAACACTTCTGCGACTAGGCATATCACAACCCTCATTTTATGAAGATGTGGTCTTTAAACTTCGAAAGTTAAAGGTGTCTGACGGGTTTCCTGACCGCTTTACAAATTTAATTAGGAAGTTCGTCAGAAAAGGATATAACCCTTTGGTTTTACAGCGCACTGCATGTTTATTGATTGACCCCTCTACAGTCAGTCATTACGCTTCACTTTTCACTTGTGCGATGACTGGACTACCTCTTGGGTCTCTATGATTGTACCTACTGAAATCTCAACTAAAGGAGGTGGGTGCATGAGCTTTCGTCCCCCGAGTTTTCTGGTCGTACCCTAGATTGGTTTTCTCTTTAGCTGTTCAGTACGATTCTGGATACATCCTGAGATGTTTATTTATTTTTATTTTTTTGTATGTGTTTCTTAAGTTAGTTTCTCTGGATGTGGACTTTATTGTTAGAGAATTCCTTTTGATGGGATGTAGTTTTGTTTACACTGTCTTGTCTATTTGGGCGCTGAAGACAGGATAATAGCGAGGATTGTGCGCATATAAAATCGATTCAAGCTAACCAGTAGGCCTTATTGCCTACTGACCGTTACAAATCGGTAACCCTGTCTTCACCACCCTTTCTGTTGTTTATTGTCTCTTTCATTGTATTTTCAAGTCCTTGTTTGCAGTACAGTGCGGACCTACGATGCCATTGCGTTCGGACGCTGTGGTTTCTATAGGACCCTATATCTCATTTTTACTACTGAACAATAAATATACAAGGAATGAGCAAGATTTGACCATGGAAATGTTCGATAGCCTCTACTTGATGTAATCGTAAAGTAATCCCGCTAACAACAGCTCAATTTTACAACATAATTTTATGTACACTGCTTTTTAACTTACTGTAGATAAGGTACCTATTTTGAGAAGCATAACTCTATAGACACACTATAAACCGCTTTAACCAGCCAGGCCAAGCCCCAAAATGGAGCGTCGAATTAAGAGTTACCAACTCAAAATTCATTTCATGCATATTCCGTCACGTGTATTTAAAAATCCTTGAATAAAAATATACTTTTAATTGGCACATACACAGTATTATATGACCTGAACACCTGGCTAGAGTTTTGATAAACGGTTTTGTATTTTGCAGTTATATGGATGGTTAGTTTATGTAAACTGTATCGACGCTAATTTTCACAGTAATCACAGTTTCCAGCACCACTGATTGTACTTCTTAAACTACTTTTGCTGCTGTTCCTGCTCAGGATGCTAAATGTGTTTGCTTTTGCTGTAGAAGCTTGCTCTTTAACATCAATACTTTGTTATTAATTGATTTATTGATTTATTTACTTGGTGTTTAGCGTCATTTCTCGAAACATGTTAGGCTATGTTGTACGGCCAATATTTAATGGTGGAAGCAGACCACCCACCTATTCCTGGGTAGATCCAGTCTTGTATACCGCCTGTCATCCATGCTACGTCTTGTAACGTAAATGTATAATGACTGGTATTATTGCATACGCATTTTCAAGCTCCGTTTACTTTCCATGAAAAAGAAACGTCAATATTCGCTCATATTTGCGTGTAGACGTCACTATTCGCTCATACTGACGTGTAGTAAAGTCATATTGGGTGTATAATGTATACTCGTTCGTGATTGACCACGTGCAATTTTATGTTCATGCCAAAGCAAGATGTAAACAATGTAGATTTCATTGTGAAAATTCCCATGATGTTACGACAATATGTTTGTTTCAAATAATGTTTTTGGCGAAAATTAGATGTTACAACCTATTTTATTGTTCTAATTTAAAAATGCGTATGCAATAAAAAAAGGTTATTATATTTATATTGGGATATATGCACTCGTTCTTTCGCGCATAAATGTGATCCCCTTATAAGTGCTCTGGGTTTTATTAAGTTCAAATAATGTATCTTGTCGCTCGTTTCTTTGATGATCCTCTGTCCATAGACTGCTTCACGGAAGAAGTAAAGACCATACCTGAGTTAATCTCGAATGATTCCTGAACATAAGAAAACATTTTATTATTTAATATTAGAAAATAGCAATTTACAATGTTTTAAATCTAAGGCCATTGTTTATTATTAAGTTAATATATTATTTCTTTAAACAGAAGTTGAAATGAAATTTAAAAGTAGGTAGATTTTGACATCTTTTTTTTTACTTAATAAAATAGGGTCACCGAATACATAAACTTATTGAATCAATATGTGCTATGAGATGTCTTTTATTCTGTCAGAAAGTGATTTTCTAGCATTTTTTATTAAAAGATTTTGAAATAAATATATAATAAATATGATTTTTTTTTATTATTTCATTCATTCCTTCTGATACCAGATATACGCCAAATCTCTTCTAATCAACTAGCATTTAAAAAAAAAATTGACGCGGGAAGGGGGTACCACCCCCTTTCCCGCACCCATCCCCCTTTGTACGCAAAAAATGCCACCACTCCTTAAAAAAATCCTGGGGAAAGCCCTGTTGATGACATATAAATGGCCAAAACTAAATTAAAATCTTACCTAATTGCTATTTCAATGTGTCTGTATGTTTCGGCATTTCTATAGAATTTCAAAAAATATAATAGCAAGAGCATTTTAATGTCATTTGGTTTTTAGCAAATAACTCATTCTTTACTGGTAACACTAAAATGATATGAACTTAATGTGAATCTTTTAAATTTATTTTTTGATATAGTTTTATTCAAGTACGAGACATGCAAATACATTTCATTTTAGTCAGGTACATATACTTTTAGTGTTAATGTATACACCCAAGCTTAAATAATGTAGTACAATATCGTATTATTTTATTATTTGTCTTTTGATTATTTTTTGTTGTCGATTAAAGCAAAGTGCTGTAAAAACGTCCCCATCCTCACCCCAGTGAAAACTGAAGAAAAAAGCTGAAAAAATGTCAGTGTGTTACAAGTAAAACGCCAGTCATTTACAAGCAAAGAGATGTCGTCGTTTTAAACGCAGTTAAGACAGCATCCCAAGCGTACGTCGTGTGCAATGTGCATTGCGTGATGCGTGATGCGTACAGATAAAAATCATTGAAAACAAATAGGAGTGATTCCATGTATACGTATTGCGTGATGTGTGATTGCGTATTGTCTTGTGCGTTGCGTATTGAATACGCTTCAAGCTAGTATTTAATTCCAAAGCAAAAGCAATACCTAAACACGGAAGGTGAAATTCTGTTTTCCGTGACATGTTTTCAATGATTTTTATCTATACGTATCACGCAATGCGCATTGCGTTGCGCACTAAGTACACATGTGATCCTAGCGTTAGGTTCGTTTGATATTTCACGCGTTTTTCTATCATATAATCAGAAACACAATGTGAATGTCGTCTGCTGTAAACAATAAAACTGTCCTCAAATATAAGACGATGTTGGACACCGATTGAAAAACAATCACTCAGTGATATCACTCATTAACTTGAATTGATAATATGAATCGTTTTGTTGTTTTATATTCAAGTTTGAGATATCACCTACTCTAAGGAATGCTATCACCTTTGTCATAGCAAGGATCCCATTGGAAATACGCCAAACTGGTTTTATGAGCAATCCTTAGGTAAAGATACTTATATTATTTCGGTATAGATAAAACGTTTCTATGATATATTCTCTCATGCTAGTAAATATATGATAATATTACATTTCTGCCTGTAATTCTGTGGGAATTAAAAGTGGTAATTCCCTTGGGAAATAAATCCCTAGGGAAATTATAAGATTTTGCCGGAACTACTTTTTTAAGTTTAAAATAGAATGGCTGTTTTTCCAAATGCTTAAAATAGACACAAACACATCTGAATAGTTTATAATAATAAAAAAAAGTAGGCTATTCCATTTCATTAAAATAAATAAATATGACTTAATGAAAATAAAAATAATAATAAATAAAATAAACAACAACAGAAAATGTTATTCACTGATCAATGATAAAACAAGAAGATATCCAAATGTCATTGTCGTCTGCTTTACAACAGAAACAATGGCAGAGTATATGCAACCCTGGACTTTACAGGACATTGAGAGCCGGCTTGCACTATCTGAATATGAGGAAATCCCAAATGTGGGTCAACCTGTCTCCCCACACAGGCCTTCTACCAGTACATCTCGTTTCAATCCAGTAAAAAAGGAGGAAGTTTCAAATTTCATAGCAGGTCAGAAAAATGTCAATACCCAGAGGAAAACTGATTCAGATGTACGGTTGTTCAAAGAATTTTGTAGGGCTCAAAATGAACATAGAAATATAGAGACTCTTTCTACCAATGAACTTGACGTTTTGTTTGGAAACTTTATTGTAAGCATCAAAAAGGCTGACGGTAACGAATATGAGCCATCGACTATCCGTGGTTTCATGTCAAGCATGGATAGATATCTGAAAAATAAGAATTGTCCACACCAAATCAATAAATGTCCGCTATTTCCACATAGCAACAACGCTATAAAAGCAAAAATGACATCCCTAAAATCACAGGGTCTAGGAAATAGACCAAATGAAGTTGACGAGTTGACCGATGCCGACATTGACAAGCTGTTCAGCTTGGACACGAGACGCCTCAGCAAATCATAAATTTGCTTTATCTATCGTTCTCTCTGCTCTTCGGAATGCGGGGTGGTGTAGAGCAAAGGAACCTCAAGTGGGGAGATATACGAGGGTGCTTCAAAAAGTTCTGTCACTAGGCATATATCCTTTGAACTGGATATTACACTGAGATAAAGTAGTGTATTTATAGTACTACTGGGTTCGCTCTCTTAAATTCCACAATAAAAATGAAAAATGTACGATTATTTATACCCTTGAATTACCTCCACCTGCCACACCTTTTGGATACTGGCATTTCAGAAAATGTCCTTGTTAAAAACGTTGTAAAAAATATTTGAATAATTCTATGCTTTTACATTTTCTTGTACGCCATCTGTTGTTATTCGCCCATAGTCCGTGGAAATGATTGTCGAGAATTCGGAAAGGTCTTGCTGCAAACCAGATATGAGTGAATGCATATCATTTAATTTTAGCAGAAATAACACTGATTTTCTTCATTTTGTTTACGGAAATGTTATAATATCTTTTAAATGTGGTTATTATTCTCATAGTATTAATTTGTTTTCATATTTCTTTACAAATCTTAGTCCTTCAGTGTTTAAATTTCATATTCAACACATTATTGTAGAATTTTGTACAATGTTTAGTGAAAAAATTGATCATCCTAAAACGCTATTTCAGAAGACTGCCCTTCCATTTAATGTCCATTTATCATTAAATTAATTTACACGTTAGCTTAAAATGTTAATTTTTAAGACAATGCCTTTTCAGCTACCATGCTTAAATTCTGAATGTTGTAATGCACAAATATATCTGGTAATGTATGAGAAATTTCAAAGGTCTTCGACAAGTACTTAAAGAGAAACAGGCATTTAAAAAAACTCAGGACGAAAATGCCTCAGTATGTATAAGTGATGTGTATTATATGTTCCATAACTTTCGTCACACAAAAGATACAGCATATATCTTACCATCAATGGGATAGTATTGAAAATTTCTTTCATTTGGTACCAAAAACAATACTCACAATGAGCACATAATTGTTAAAACGCGTTAGTGACAGAAATTAATTGAATGACCCTCGTAGAGCTGCTATGTGATGAAGATGAGGATGAGTATTTGTCACATATCAGAGAGAGACAAACAAAAACTCGAGTTGGAACTGATCCAAAAAATACCAGAAAATTCAAGCCAAAAGCTTGGGCCAATAGCGAAAATAAAGAAAGATGCCCAATTGAGGCGTACAAAATATATAAACAACAACGGCCACATGAAATGATGAATCCTGATGCGCCATTTTTTCCCGGGATTAATGCCCTTCGCAGCCCCAACTCCCAACAACCATGGTTCAAGAATCAACCGATGGGAAAAAAACACATTTATAAAATCGTGAAAACCAATTAATTTAAAATCAAACTGAAGGAATTAATTCTTAATCTTACTGTGAAAAACAGTGATCTTGAATGATATTTTATGACAAATTTAAAGTTGTGTTGGCAGTTTTAAATGGTTGTTTACTGTCGTTTGTCCCAATCATCCTGGTTTAATTGCAGGTAGAACCTACACTCTCCCTCAATTCCAGCAAGTGTGATGGTGCATCTCATCATACACACTTAGCCAGAACCAAGAAATAGGTAGGCAGATCACACTCACAGTGCTCACTCTTGGAAACCATTTCCTTGAAAATCCCGGTTCAAAAAAGCACTGAAAAAGCTCTGTAAGATCAATAATGGTGTGTTAGCGCAATAAATACATTTACTTTAAATAGATTATAAAATAAACTCACCACCACACGCCTGATCTGAAGTTTCCTCGCTTGTTTTACGTCGTCCATCATAAATCATCACGTCACTCAGTCACATCACGTGTTGCCCAGTTAAAATCCAAATCTATATTAGTAGATGTTTTGAAATTCAACATCATAACACTTCAATTCATTTTAAAACTTTATTAAAATGTTTTTCAATATATTTCCGTGATTAAAATCCAAATATGAATGCTGAATTTGCCAAACTGTGCCAAGTGACACAAACAAAATGTCCGACATTTCAAAGCGGGTCAACCTGTTGTGACCGTTGTAGTGTATTCTTGAGTGACGTTCGAAAGTAAGGCAAAGTAGACCCTAGTGAATCCAGAAATATTTATTGAATTAAAGGCACATTCTTGTAAATAAAATGTAATATAATGTAAGTTAATCAACACTGTTTTCGTATTACGGGATATAATTCCCTCGTGCCTACGGCACTCGTTTTTTTACTAGATATGTGAACTGGCCTCAGGAATTATATCCCGTAATACGAAAACAGTGTTGATTAACCTCTATTACCTACCACAATTCCAAGCACGTTATGATATTAAAATATGTGATATGAAAAAACATTGTGATAATATGTGGTACATTCTATGTTATACCACCTTGATAAGTTATGCTTATTATAAAACTGTGATTCATGGTAACTAATGTATATAAGTATCTTTCGCCTGAAATAAAATGAAATGAAATAGGTGGTATATTCACAATTAAATTAGTGATTCAATTCAAATAGGTGATATCACCTTTTCAAATGAGTGGTATCATCGATTCAAATATGTACTATCACTGATGTGAATTGTACTAATAATTATATTACTGCAGGTTTCACAGCCTTTTAAAAGGAATTGTGCAAGTCTCCCTGAGGCATTGGCCTTGTCCCATTTATAATCAAGCAAACGTAGGTACTGACGATAACCTTCAACTCAGACGTCTGGATGGTGAAAAAACAACATTCACCTCAAACGCCTGATGTTGACATTCATACACACTTTTTCACTACATTAGGCCTTGAGCCAGGACCCAAAATGTTCGACATTGTTACCAACTCAAGGGACAAATTCTACCATCACTTTTTGAAAAGAGCAATGTATATAGATTACATTTTTCCATGATAGCAATCTGGAATATTTAGCTTATATAAAAAAATCGAACAATAATAGGTTATCATTGTAGCGCTTTTACATAAGATTTTGTTTTTGAATGTCATGCTTGTGTGAATAATAATTGATGTACTTTTTAAAAATGCACTTAAGTTTACAAATTAATGTTAAAGCGTAAATAAGCTCTTTTTTAGCACTGAATTCAGTTTAAAATCTGTAATTTGCTTCAAATTAGAAGTCAATGAATTAAACATTGCATATTGCAACGCAAAATCTTAAAAGTTGTCTATTTTATTACTTTTTAATTACAATTTATGCATATTTTAAGGATTTTTACACCTGAATTACCCCACCCATAAACAACACAATGAAAAATTCTGCATATGAAATGTAAAAATAGTAGTATATGCATTTGCACGAACCATTTTTGTGTTACTGAAAAAAGAATAGACGAAGATGAATTGATTTGAATTGGGGTTTTACGGCGCACCAACACAAACATGTTATATGGCTCACTCTTCATTAACATCTAGATACAAATTTGCAGAATGTGCCTAGAACATTCTTACCTGCAGAACTGCAGAGTTGCTGCAAATTCTCAAGTAAACACTCCATTTTTCACTGAAGCCACGATCACTGCCACCATTGAAGTAGACCTGAAACAATACAGGTTTCATGATGAAAATAATCAACAAAAATGACAAAATTAACATGAATTCGGCGAAATTTTACCCCTATGCCTGGATATGCAGTGGTCATATTCTTGCCCGGGAACCACACGCCGTCGACAAAGAAATATCTTTAGGGTGATACCCAGATCACTGTACTAACTACTTACCATGGCAACTATTTGTTAGTATTGGTGCAGTTGTTACAATATATCCTGCTTAATATTAGATTGTGATGTCCTCCGTAATTGATTTAGAGTATGTAATTAACCTAGGATAGCAAGCACCAACCCTACACTTGCGCATGCAAGTGCAAGTGGAATGATTATTTAGGAACCTGTCCTACTGACGAATAGACACACCTATGTTTCTTTAACATGATGGGAGGGAAAAAACAAGCGATACACGGGATCGCCTGGTTTACGTCCCCATCCGACGGACGAGAGTAAAAGTGTCATGCCCAACACATCGACAAAATTCACTGGCTCCGGTTTGGCTTGGACCAGGGTCCTCTGAATTTAAAGTCCCCCGTGCTATCCACTGCATCAACACAGGCTGTATGCGCTCGAGCAGGATGACTGCATTAAAATACATACAACTAAAATGTTAATCCGTCATTTAGTTATATCAAAGAAGCTGGGTTCACAACGGTCTCTCTTATCTAGCAAGTTAGCATCAAGTTCATGTATGTCGAGTTGCAATACGCCTGCAAGCCTTATATATGCCCAGCTCATTGCTGTTTTAATAAACTTGGCAATTAATGCATTGGGATAAAAAATAACAATTAAGAATACTCAGTACATATCTCATTTAAATAATAAACTTAATGTGACAATATAACATACATATAAGGTAACGTTTTTTTAAACGCTTCCAGATAAGAATCGGTACCCAATACATCGAGATAGATTACATTTAGCATGTTTAGTGATCACGGTTAGTTTACTGATGTTTACTCTAAAAGCTATATCCGACATACAGGTGCTACTGCAGTTAAAGTAGCTATCCCGCCAACAACAGCCACATTTTACAACATATGTACATCGTTTCCTACTGACCAAGAGGTATATACATAACTTACATCGTTTGAGAATCAAAACTCTATAGATACAATATAAAAAGCTGTAACCAGCCTGACAAAAAAAATTGAATAATTCATTTTACACTTATTCAATCACGGGTATTATAAGAACCCATGAATAAACATATACTTTTAAGCGACACATATGCATAATTATATGAGCTGAACACCTGGATATAGTTTTGATAACTGTTTTTGTCGTAATTTGGCGGGTTATTTTAAAAGTTACATAACAAACACCTAAAAATCAACAGTTAAACCGTAAAATGCCTTTTCTATTTCTTTCTTTTTTTTTTTGCAATTAGTTGAAAATGCAGTGGTCTACTTTGTGATTTTAGTTCGTGGATTTATTCAATATGCGATTTGTAAACATCGTTAAGTCTTCATAATGGAATACCTTATCAAAATTCACATTCTCTATATATTTCAGTTCGCTTAAAACTTTTGAAGTGATTTTATGAAAAGTGTACAACTTCAAGCCATAAACAAGAGACCCACTCGCCTTGTCTCAAAGCGCTCTCTTGTTTTAAGAAACAACAACAATTTCTTTATATAAATGTGTGACCCCGTACTGGCCATATTTGACCCCATTGTCGCCATTTGAACAAACTATGTAGAGGATCATAAGCTCATGGTACATGCGAACTATTATTTAGCTTTTGAAGTATCAGAGAAGCTGTTTGAATATGTTTTCCTATATAATTCAATGTTGTAGTGTGACCCCCGGGACAGGGCCAAATTTGATTCCCGGCTTGAATCAAGGGACCCCATTTAAATTATTTGGTACAGGACAATAATCTTAAGCTACATGTAGCTTATTAGACCTCTAGCTCTTGTAGTTTGTTTCAGAGAAGATGTTTATAGACGTTCCTACATAACTCTATGTAAATACGTGACCCCCGGGAGCGGGCGAAATTTGACAATAAGATCACCATTTGAACAAAATAAATTGGTAGATATCGATACTTTGATGCTACATGCATCGTATTAGACCTCTAGCTCTTGTAGTGTCAGAAAAAGAATATTTTTATGGACTTTCCTATATAACTCTTTGTAAAACTTTGACACCAGAACCCCAAACTTGCTAGCAGACCATAAGCTTATGTTTCAATATGGGACCTCTAGCTCTTACAGTTTTAGAGAAAAATATTTATTTTTTTAAAGATTTCCTATATAACTCTATGAATCAGTTTTACCCCCGGGGCTGGGCTATATTTGACCCTGGGGTCACCATTTTATAATACTTGGTAGAGGACCCTAAATGTAAAACACATGCAAAATATTAAACCTGTAGCTCTTCTAGTTTCAGCGAAAACGATTTTTTAAAGAAACAAGAGTTTTGCTTAAAAGTGGGTGATATAACTCTTATAACAGGAATCAGCTATCGTGTTGACACTGCTATCATGGATTTTTGTTTCTCTACAAGGTACTCAATAACATGGTACTAGTAAGAATTTGTCCCTTGAGATGGTAACAAAAAAGTACCCTGTACTTAAATTTGGTCAGACGTTCTTCCACTGAGAGATGAAGATTTCTTGCAAACATGTTATTTTTAGTATCATTATTACGATGTAAACTAGTTTAACATATATAACTTAACATGTTAAAAAACATTCCACAACTGCGATCTTAACTGTTTTTTGTCATGGATAAACACTGTTAGTTTATTAATTATTATTATCAATCAAAAAGTAAAGAAATTCTATTGGATCCAGGCTGGTCACATGATTCCTGCTAAAAAGACATATCAAGTTGACCTGAGAAATATATATTGACTTTTCGTATTGATTCAAAGGCGTGGCTAAAATAAAAATGCGCGAGCGAACGTGAATAGGTATGAATGTACAATATAATGACGTCATCGGGATCAACAAAATGTCAGCCGACAGGTTTGTTTTTTGACAGCGGATGAAAAAAAGAAAATAATAGAAAATGGAGAAGACGATAATACTAAAAGGTGTTTTTTGACAGCTGATGAAAAAAAGAAAATAATAGAAAATTTAGAAGCCGATAATACTAAAAGGGTAATATTTACGGCAGTAAATTTCTTTAATTTTTTTAATTTTATAATACAACTATTGTTGACTTTACGTCAATAAGCCTTTTCTCGGGTCGATAAAACCATATACGTCCGAGGTCAATATGCCTTTTCTCGGGTCGATAAACCATGTATCGACCTCATCTAAAGGCAATAATTGTATATTTTGTTTTTCGTGTTTTTTTGGTATGGTGTTTTACGTCATTTTCAACACATGTAAGGTAATATATGACGGTCGATTTGTTTGTTTTGGAGGCAGACCATCCACGTTTCCTGGGTAGAACCAGTACTGTACAGCTTCCGCTATCCGTAAGAATCGACACTTCGTCACTTTCAAATCGAGCTCCCAGTGGGATTCAAACTCGCATGGATAAACAATAAAAGTGCCCTACTTCACAGTGATCAGAGAGGCAAATGTTTCAAATTGAGGCCCGAATAGAGGAAAATAGATTTACTGTATCAAGTAAACTTTTTTAGGACGTCCAATAGAACTTCGTGTATTAATACATATTAACATTGTGTGTTATAGTGAGCTTCGGGGGTCTTAAAGTAAGATATTATATTGCACCCATGGCTGATCATAACATGTACATGAAAAACTAGATGACCAACATTCATTCACGGCCTCTGTCATTTGTCTCAGAAGTAGCTTAATTACGTTGTTTGTGTAGAGGCCTGGGTTTGACCATTTCCTCTGAAAGTTCATGACTGATGCGCATGAAAGTTAATTAACCCAATTAAGTATATATTTAGTAACAGTATGACAATAACCTTTATTTAAGTAGAGGCTTGTCTGTTGAAACAACCAAATGACCGGGGCAACTTTTTGAGAATTATATAAATACCCTGTATCAGCATTTTGGAAAGTAAGTTAAATATTTTGTTTACTCCAAAAAGAGGAGATTTGTACGATCGACCCCAAATTTGGCGTCCTAGAACCAGTTTCGGAGGTTAGAGTTCATGGTCGAGGGAATACGTGACAGTTCAAAGGTGGGACATATTCACGCTATATAAGACACGAGATTGCCTTCATTCGGCAGATCCTTACATATTCGGGAGATTCTTATAGACTGGTCAGAGATACTTACAGATTGATAGATATTAATTCAGATTCATTTTGACGGCTAAGCTCGCACTTTTGAACGTTAGAACTGCTTACGAATTGTAACTTGTACATTTAATCAAAGTTGAATATTTACTCTGGGTTTTTAACTGTGTATAGTTTTATTGTGAAATATAATTAGATAGTAGTTTAATAAAATACGTATTAAAGACTATTCTTGAGTTAGATATTCTCACGTCGCTATATTACATTAAAACTTCTGGTGCCTAGCAACCTAGGATCCGACCCAGGCAAGTCGCGGGAACAACACGAAGTACTGACGAAACACAACGCAAACGGACAAAACGGTGAGTGATATTTTTACGTATTCTCTGTACGACCACAAAATTATAAGATAAGGATCTCATTTTAGACCTAACTTCAAAATTCGTTCTATATAATATTGGCTAATATTATCATTATTTTTTTTTGAAAAAACAACGAAAATAAATACATACAAATAACAATGGCTGAAGCAGATTTAAGGCAAGTTTTTAACCATATGGCAAATCAGATAACTACCTTGAATGAAAATATGGAAGCACAAAATACGAACACGAGAGATATTTTAAGGGCCCAGACGAATGCTCTTGACACACAAGGCGTTCATTATAGTATTAAAACATTCGATGGTTCAGTGCCAGGCGAATATAAGGAATGGTTAAAAAATATAGATAAGTACAGTTTCCTACACAGATCAAGTGATATGCAAAAACAGCTATTGGCCTATAAAACTAGTAAAGGCCCTGTTGGTGATTTTATCAAACGATTTTTAGACAGGCAAACCGGAACATATGATGAGTTGAAAACTGAAATGGCCGCACGCTTCTCAGACGTGACAGATACGTCACACGCCTTTTTCCTGTTAAGCAAGGTCAAACAAAATGCTCACGAGAGCGTACAGCTGTATTCTGAGAGACTGTTAGGCTTGGCTAAAGAAGCCTACAGTAATGACGAAGGCCCAGGTCACGATATAGTACAAACACAGCTAGTGGAATTTTTTATTGATGGTTTGGCCGACGACTCTATTAAAATTAGGGTTATGAGAGATAGACCTAGACGTTTTGAGCACGCAATAAGAGTAGCTATTGAAGAACAAAACTTGAGAAGAAGATTCGCACTAAGAACCTCTAATACACCCAAATTTACGCATAGACCCGACCGACGAGACGGTCACGAACCCATGCAAGTTGACCATTTTAGACCACGCCGCGCATGTTTCAAGTGTGGCTCAAAGAACCATATCTCGAAATTTTGCAATGCTCCCGATCAAAATCAAGGCGATAACCGAAAAAACTGGAAACCTAGGCAGGGAAACTAATACGCTCGAGTCATAATGGTAGGTTACATGACTTGAGTGAAAAGAAAAACATACCTACATTTAGTATTTCGACTGTTGGTAGTTCAAATTCATGCATTATAAAAATAAAAAAAGCTAAATTTAGAGCTCTCATTGACACGGGCGCTAATTGCTCGCTATTAAGTGAAAAAATGTATCAATCATTAAAACATAAACCCCGTTTAGAAAATAAGGAAGCAAATTTACAGGGTGTAGATGGTAGTTTTTTAAAAGTGTTAGGCCAAGTAAGTTTAAAATTTGAAATGAAATCTGAAAAATATGAACATCCGTTTTATGTAGTGTCGAACATGAATAGGAATATAATTTTAGGACATGATTTTCTGCTAGATTTCGGTGTACGGTTATATTATGATCTAGGTTGTATGCGTATTGGTAAAACAATGGTACCTTTTGTACCAGATATTCATGTAGCGTCGTTAGTTAGATTACACAAAAAGATAGTATTAAAACCATATTCGATGGTTCTGTGTAAAGGTAGAGTTAAAAATGCAGTAGAAGAAGTATTTAAAGACGGAACAATGTTGGTTGCGGACAGAGACACAGGTTATATGGCAGAGAGACCTGACCTACAGATAATCGAATCAGTTATAGAAGTAAAAAGTAGTAACAAAATACCTATTTTAATCGTAAATCACAGCGGGCGTAGTTACAACCTAAAACGTGGTAGCGTAGTAGCGCAGGTAGAACACATTAATCAGATAGGTACAATAAACTCCCACAGGGGACAACAAGTAGACGGTCATTACAAAAATAGTAAAAGTAGATCCGATAGACCAAGTAGTTACGAAGAGGTAGTTAGTCAAATAAACGTTCCCACCGAATACAAACAAAAAATAGGTGATCTGGTTTATAGGAATTTAGATGCAGTAGCGTTCTCAGAATAAGATTTAGAAGAAACAGATATTCTGCAAATGGGATAGCCCTCCGGTTAAGCTGAGACCATATAGGACCCCATTGAATGATATACCCATAGTTGAGGCAGCAGTAGACCAGTTGTTAAAAGCAGGAATAATCAGTAGATCTAGAAGTCCTTATTCTTCCCCTACTATCCTAGTACCCAAGGCAGATAATACTAAGAGGTTGGTAGTAGATTTTAGACTCTTGAATAAGGTTACGAAAACATATGCGTTCCCTATGCCATTAATCGATTCCGTACTGGAACGATTGGGTGGAAGTCAAGTGTTTAGCTCGCTTCATCCCGACGACCGAGAAAAAACAGCTTTTAGTAGTAGTAGAGGACTGATGGAATATAATCGCATGTGTTTTGGCCTCAAGAACAGTCCTAGTTATTTCACCGAAATGATGACTATAGCACTACAGGGTTTCGAACATTTCGCACTGCCATATGTAGATGATGTAATAGTATTCTCAAAATCGGTAGAAGAACACTTAGTTCACTTACAGCTAGTCCTTGGTAGAATGAGGAAACATAAACTTAAAATGAAGTTAAGTAAGTGTCAATTCATGAAACCAGAAACAAAACACTTGAGGTTCAATATAAGTAAAGAGGGCATCAAGCCTGAAAGCAAGAAAGTAGAGGCAATAAAGGGGCTGGCCCCGCCAATAAATGTTAAAGGTGTAAGAGGGTTTTGCGCCAAGATAGGGTATTATAGAAGATTTATTCCTAACTTCAGTGAGATAGCAGGTCCTCTATTCAAACTCACAAAGAAAAATGCACGGTTTAAGTGGGACGGCCCTTGTCAGAAAGCTTTTGAATTTTTAAAGGAAAGCCTGACCGTAGTACCATTACTAGCTTACCCAAATATGGAAAAAGAGTTTATCCTGTATACGGATGCATCCGATAAATGTATCGGCTCCGTGCTGTGTCAAGAAGACACTGATGACGAAGGTAGCCCAATAGAGAAACCACTATATTTCCTTTCCCACAAGTTAACGGACACGCAGACGCGTTGGCCAACTATAGAAAAAGAGTTATATAGCATAGTTTACAGTTTACAAAAGTTCCAACATTATCTGCTCGGGTCCCATGTAAAAATTATTACGGATCATAAACCACTTAAATGTCTGTTGAATAAACATCCCTTTAGTAATAGAAAAATGCCCATGTGGTCACTTACAATACAGGCCTTTGACTGCGATCTAAATTACATTCCGGGTCGAAATAATTATATTTCCGACCTTTTGAGCCGCGTCCCAGACGGGAGCACTTGCGATAATAACTCTAATGATCCAGAAGTAGAAATTACGGTTACAGACAGGGCATATAAGGTCAACATTGTTGACACTTCACCTATCGACCCTACAAATTATAAGATCAACATTGTTGACACTTCACATATCGACCCTACAAATTACTTACATGCAACCAAGCCAATTATAGATGACCTCGGCAGGCCAACCTTATTAGATCTAGACATGAAAATAGAGCAGTCACGAGACCCAGCCTTAAGTATCATTCTAACACAGTTAAACGAAGGTAAAGCTAATAAAACAACTGAGAGGAATTTCATTATTATGGATGGTGTTCTTTACTACGTCAGCGACGTAGATAACGACCCTGTAATTCGGCTTTATGTCCCAGAGCACTTGACCAAAGAGTTATTACAAAGCTATCACTGTCTTGCCCACTCAGGTGTAGATCGCACGTTCCATACTTTAAAGGAAAAGTACTATGTGCCTAATATGTACAAATTAGTTTACGAGTTAGTCAACAGGTGTGTTGAATGTCAACAACGAAATATGGTGGCCATTAAACCACCTATTAGGGAAACTGAAATAAGCCCGTATCCATTCAGTAAAATAGCACGAGACATCATGGGACCACTACCAGAAACACTGTCAGGTAACAGATATATATATACTGTAATAGATAGCTATAGTGGGTGGTTAGAGTGCTTTCCATTACCTTCGAAAACCAGTTCCAATATACTACACATACTATTGGATGAAATATTTCCAAGACATTCTCTTCCGATATGCTATATGTCCGATAACGGGGGCGAAAATGTAGCAAGGGAGGTTGTAGATACTTTGACTAAAATGAATGTTAAGTGTATTACGACATCGTTCTATTCACCCCATGCAAATGGTCAAGTAAAGGTCTCACACAAAGCTATAGTTAATTTCCTTGCAAAGAAACTCAAAAATGAACCAAACTCTTGGGATATATTTCTAAATCAGACCTTAGCGGGGTTAAGAATGACTGTAAATGAGTCAACTCAGAGAACACCTTTCAACCTCCTGTATGGTAGGGATGCAACGTTACCACTTGACGTTATTTCGAAACCCCGTAGGAAGTACGTAAGCGAAGACGCCCACGAGATATGCCTGCAGCAGCAACATATTGCATTTACTTGAGTTTTCAATAGAATGAAACGTGTAAAGCGAAAAAGGAAGTTACGGGCAGATAAGTCTAGTAAAGATGTCGAGTTTAAGGTAGGGGACGCGGTCTATTTAAAGAACCACGTTAGGACTAGTAAATTAGACTCACGGTGGGTTCCTTTCTATAGAATTATCGAGAAGAAATCCCCACTGACATATGTCATAAAATGCCAATTGGATAATAAAACTCGTAAATCTCACGCGAGACATTTGCATTTAGCAAATTTGGAGGAGTGGGAGATACCTCAGAATGAAAGGGGGCGACCGATAAGGAAGGCGGTACTTGCCGCAACCCCCAGAGAGTAGTGACAGTGAGTTAAGTAGCAGTAGTTCAGATAGTGCAACGGTGGAGAGGCTAGCACACCGGTACCGTAAAGAAAGGGACGATTCGGATGAGGAAGATTCGATCCCATTGTTTGAGTTAGGCCGTAGGTTACGAGAAAGGAACAATAGGCTAAGGGGCGAGAAGCAGCCCAGGAGAATTGAATTGAATTGAATTGGATTTTATAGTCGCACCAACAGCTAAGGTCATATGGCGAGTTTCCAGCTTCCATTGGTGGAGGAAGACCCCAAGTGCCCCTCCGGGCAATTATCGTGCACGGGCGGGCACCTGGGTAGAACCACCGACGTTCCGCAAGCCAGCTGGATAGCTTCCTCACATAAAGATTCCTAGGCCCCTGAGGGATCGAACCTACAGCGGTGAGTGGCAAGTGATTTCAAGGCAGAGACGTTAACCACTCGGCCACGGACGCCCCCCAGCCCAGGAGAAGTAGTAGTAGCAGAAGTAGTAGCAGTAGTAGTAAAGATAGTGATAATGACAGTGACAGGGTAGATAGTAGGTATTGTAGTCAGCGCAAAGATAAGAATAGTCGTAATGGTAGGATAGATAATAGTAGTAGTAGTAGTGGTAGTAGTAGCAGCAGTATGGACGTCGGCGATGATGAGAGATTGATGCGGCCTGAGGGTATATCCCCTCTAAGGCGACAATGTAGTTCTGAAGGTTTGTGCCAGAACGAGGAGGATATGGAAGTTAGCGTAGCGGGGCTCTAGGGGGAAAGGGTCGCCGAGATAGATTAGCTTAGTGTAGGACCGTCAAGGTACGGTCCACCGAGAAATACCTGTCTAGGTATTTATATCGTGTGTTTGCGATATTGATCTTGAATTAATAGTCATCGTATGGCGTTTAGATCCTCATTCAAATACACTGGCGACTGAGAAGTCGGGATATACGATATCGTATTGTACTGTGTTTAACGGTATTGCCTGTTTGGTAAGGCACTCGACAGAGTCATAGGCGATAGGTTAGGTTTTAGTGGAGAACTAGTGGAAGAGTACCTTAAGTTAGGTTAGGTGCTGTGTTTTACGGGAAGGTAAAACTAATTGAGCTATCGGGGTAGAAGCTATGCTACTCGAACTGAGCTATAGGCGATAGGCTAGTTAATTTGAGAACTAGCGGAGACGAACCTTAAGATAGGTTAGGGACGGTGTTTTACGGCAAGGTAAAACTAAGGGAGGAATCGATATATACATCATGTATTGTATCGTGATTATCGGTACCGTCTGTATTAATTAGGCGCTCGATTGAGTTATAGGGAGATACTAAGTTAGTAGATAACTAGTGGAGTAATGTATATTATGATTATAGTAGATAGTAAAATAGGTTATGATTATGGTAGATAGTAAATTAGGTGACACGGGGATATATTAGGGGCAGTACAGGTTACGCGATGAAAAAGGGATAATTATAGATGTCAAAATCAACTGAAGTAGGGCCTTTCGCATACCTTATTCTAAACCAATATATATCCATGGTGTCTATATCTAACCAATCACATTTTTCCTGTGTATTTCACAGATAGTTAAAAATGGCCGCTCCAAACAACCCAGCCCAGAGAGAAGAAATGGGACCGACATTTTCTATAAATTTACGAGAGTTAGCCGAAGAGAGGGACATTCCCCTAGAAATATACAAAAATGAATATAGGTCGAAATACCTATCTAGGTTAGCCGCACATGATGGGTTAGAAGCCCTAGCAGTATTGACTTTTTACGAGATAAAGATAGGCAGGATTTCAGGGTTGCACGGTTGTGAAGGACTGAAAGTCGTTCACACGGTGATAAAACACTATGACACTGAATTGACCGACGACGGACTAATTGAATTGGTCGAAAACTATGAACAAAAATGTTCAACAGCAGACGGTCAACTGACTGAAAGGACAGGTGACCTTTTAAGTAAGACATTGACCTTAATGGAAGGTAGACATAGGTATTTAAAATCACTGACGTGTGTGGTATGTAAACAGAAAATAAACAAGTGTTCTCCACAGTATAGACTACCATGTTGTTTATCTAGAGCACACCCTGACTGTACACCACATGGTGCTGATGTATGCCCATTGTGTAAGACGTGTTTTTATAGTAACGGCACACCAAACCGAGAATACGAAACTTTACACGAATTCTTTCACCGAATGAGACTTACAGAATGCAACCAAACCGAAATTGAAGACTTTGACACTAGATTCAGGGACTTGACGACTTAGACTTTTCTTATTGCTTATTTCAGGGACCATGACATTTTTACTGACGTTTATCCTAGATTGGGGAGTAACCATTGACTGTATGGTAGTAGAAAATGTTTTCTTTAACAAAGTGACTGAATTCAATATGAGTAATGCTCGCTGGATCTTATCATTTGTTATCTCGATGGAACCCTACGACGATTTTTTTAGACAAATTATCAGACGACATAACAAAGGCTGCTGCTCTCGCTGACACGATTATGTCAGTATACGGCTCCCAAGATTCCTTAGATGATACTAAGGGTGTAAATTTTATGGTGTATGGTAGCATGTCCACCAACATCAGCGAAGGCTTATATGTTGAATTTCACCAGTATTATAGAGTATTTCAAGGCCTTAGACACGAATTAAATGCAACCCAAGACTTACATAACAGACTAGTGGCCACATTTGCTGAATATAAGAGGTTAAGACATTCAGCTCAGACAAAAAGACCGAAACGACCGTTATTTGGTTTCTTAACCCCACTTTTTACGGAAGGAATAGGACTATTATCACATGCTGATCCAGATAGTGTAAGACGTAATATAAAAAAGTTAGCAAGCAACAAGAAAGTATTAGAGCATTCACTTTCAGATAGTTTGTCAGTAATGAACACAACATCATTTGCGGTATCAGAAAACAGGCAAAAGATTAATGAAGTAATGGAAACTCTGCGGACGTTAAGTGCAGAATTTGTAAATACTAGAGGTTACCTTAACAGAAATATAGGAAACATTAATAAGTTTCTATATTTGTTCACGAAAATGAGTCTAATCGTAGATGAAATCAAGGCAGTGACTCAAAGTTGCATGTATTATTACCTTCAATTAGAGATCAAATTGAATATACTCACAATTGGTCGTCTAAGTGCGAATATCATTCCAGCAAGTCAACTTCAAGAGGCTCTCTTAGGGATAAGTGCTCAACTCCCTGCAACTCTCTCATTGCCCATTGACCCATACGAAAAACTTGTTTGATTACTACAAACACTTGAAATGCACAACTTATTTAGACGGCGCACAGATAATTGTAGTCACCGAAATTATGTTGGTAAAACATACAAGACTGTTCGAGTTATATTACGCAAACAGTTTGTTCTTCCCTTCCAATGATGTAAAAACCACTGACTCAAAAGGTATTGCAACATACTATAAGCTAGAAAGTGATTTTCTAGCTATCAACCAGGAAAGAACGCTTTACTTCTTTCTATCAGAAACAGAGGCAGGTTACTGTAAAGATCCATTGATAAGGTCATGTAGTTTAAAAAGAGGCATCCAAAATACATACCAATCAACTTCTTGTCTAGTAAATCTATTTATTAAAAATACAGAGCGGTCGTCTAAATACTGCGAACTGTATGCATCATCAATGGATTTGCCCAAAGCTATATATGTCGCTAAAACGACATACTTTTTAATGACCAACGAAGAACTGACCTTTCATATAAACTGCAAAAATAAACCACCAACAACCTTAAAAATTAATCCACCATATGGTTACTTTAATGTAGATCCGGCATGTACCGCCACGTCTGAACGTTTGACACTTGTAGGCGCGTACGAAAACCAATCTAATATTGTACTGTCACTCCAACACTGGTTTTCTTAAAGGAGCTAGATTTCACGGCTATAAACATTAAACTTAACGTTATGGTAAATTCGTCGGAAAAGGCGATTATAGTACCTAAGAGTTTAAGTGCTCTTGGCGAATTCCCAATATCAGAACTTAAAAGTAAATTAGGTGATATTCAAGGGATTGAAGATATGCCAAATGATGAGAAATACTCAAATTGGGATTATGTAAAACTTGTTTTGGCAATAGTGGGTTTTCTAATAGTTCTAATTATTATCAAATACTTAGCCAAACATTATAAAAAATGGTTACTCTCTAAAATTAGAAAATGGTCGTATAGGGGGCGTATGAATGTCATTCCACTGCAGAGTCCAGGCCCATGCGAAGAAGACGTACATTGCGATATTCCAGAGATACCTGGCGAAGCGGCGTCATTATCCGAGTCTCAGAGTCGAGCGGACAAACACCTGACTCTGTCAAATGGGAAAAGGGACAAGCCAATGGTTTTGAGACCGCTGTATCGTGGATTTGACGTACAGCAGGGGACTACCGACAACTGAGGTTCTCCTCGAACAAAACAGAGTGGCTCAGAAGCAGTATGTAAATATATGTTCAAGTGTGTTTAATTATATAACCAAGTCCTCTCATTATCTCTCAAAAGTTTGATTGGTGAAGAGATTACGCGTAAACTTAAGATGCTGAAAAGACCTTGGGTGGCGCTCAACGTGACTTAAGGCAGAAGAAAGTTAAGCTAAGAACACACTTGAGACATTTTGTAACCTTATAAATAGACAATGTATTCAGAGTAATGAACATGTAGTTTAATTTTATGGAGAAAGGGAAATAACCAGTGCAGACAGCAGACTCAATCATACACACCACGGGTGTGCTTAATGGAATTGAAAGCAGTAAGGAGACAACTTCAAGTAATCAAAATTGGATATTACTTGACGAGGCATATGTGTACCAAATATATACTGGTACACCGGCGAACCAACGTGATGTCATACCAACGTGATGTCATACAAACGTGATGTCATACCAACATGATGTCATACTAACGAGATGTCACACTAACGAGATGTCATACCAACGTGATGTCATACCAACATGATGTCATACCAACGAGATGTCATACCAACATGATGTCACACCAATCAGATGTCATACCTACATGATGTCATACCTACATGATGTCATACCAACATGATGTCATACCAACCAGATGTCAGATGTCATACCAACGGGATATCATTAACTAAAACAGTGATGAGCTATACATAACAATTAACACTGAACAATTGTGGACTACAACAAATTATTGCAATCAGTATAGACTCTAAACATATGAACAATTTGGAATAACTGACATTGTGTAAACTTATAATTGTGATAACATGTTTTGATTTGATTATTCTCTGATCTATATACCTTGATGTGTTAGCCTTGTAAGAAATTATAGTGTATAATTCCTATGTGTGTATGTATGGCATGTGTTATAGTGAGCTTCGGGGTCTTAAAGTAAGATATTATATTGCACCCATGGCTGATCATAACATGTACATGAAACACTAGGTGACCAACATTCATTCACGGCCTCTGTCATTTGTCTCAGAAGTAGCTTAATTACGTTGTTTGTGTAGAGGCCTGTGTTTGACCATTTCCTCTGAAAGTTCATGACTGATGCGCATGAAAGTTAATTAACCCAATTAAGTATATATTTAGTAACAGTATGACAATAACCTTTAGTTAAGTAGAGGTTTGTGTGTTGAAACAACCAAATGACCGGGGCAACTTTGGGAGAATTATATAAATACCCTGTATCAGCATTTTGGAAAGTAAGTTAAATATTTTGTTTACTCCAAAAAGAGGAGATTTGTACGATCGACCCCAAATTTAGCGTCCTAGAACCAGTTTCGGAGGTTAGAGTTCATGGTCGAGGGAATACGTGACAGTACAAAGGTGGGACATAGCAACGCTATATAAGACACGAGATTGCCTTCATTCGGCAGATCCTTACATAATTGGGAGATTCTTATAGACTGGTCAGAGATACTTACAGATTGATAGATATTAAATCAGATTCATTTTGACGGCTAAGCTCGCACTTTTGAACGTTAGAACTGCTTACGAATTGTAACTTGTACATTTAATCAAAGTTGAATATTTACTCTGGATTTTTAACTGTGTATAGTTTTATTGTGAAATATAATTAGATAGTAGTTTAATAAAATACGTATTAAAGACTATTCTTGAGTTAGATATTTTCACGTCGCTATATTACAATTGCATGTCTGTGTTAAAATGTCTAGGTTTAGCGTAAGAGGTAAATGCCACAATGTATTCATTTATTAAATTCAAATAGATACGCTTTGTAGTGACTATTAGCTTTCACACCACTCTTGGTCTATTGCCGGGCCTCGACATTTTTCCAAATGAAGAGTATTGTATGGGTTTTTTTGCAAACCAAAGTGATCCAAACTTTGTATAACAAATTATAATTAGGCGGTAGTATTGGACAGCTTGGAGGATTCAAAATGTATCAATTAATCGCAAGTGTAAATTAGCCTTGCGTGATGTTATAGTATGTTTTATCAGTTGAAACTAGGAGGCAGTCTGGACAAAACTTTATCTCGATTGTTTATTTCGTAGTTAATAAGTTTGTGCATGCGTGTTCGCTAGTTATTTTGTAATGCTTATTTAGTGAAATAAATGCTAAAACGTATCTCCAAATATAGTGACAGTGTAGTGGTTATGTTCAGGCAGTACAGAGAAAATAAGAGCACAAAGTCCCCGGTTCAAATGCCGCTCCGGACAATCGATGTACGAAGGCTATTTTACCCATCATGGATGTTTGTCGAACGAAAACTACTTCACTCGGGACTCGTTCATATTCGTTTGTTAGTACCATTTATGTATAGGATATGTAGCTTTAACTTCAGTTCATGATCACTAGGTTGCATTATTTGGTTTAAAACAAGCGAGTTAATTGTATTGGCAACATTTAGGCTTCTCTGAGACTCAGGACATATAGCAATTGTGTAAGGTATGTTAATAGTTGTATATTTGTTAAAAACAAACAATATATAGCTATAGATATATCTATTAAACCAAAAGACAATAAACATGTCAATCAATGGCAGACACACAATCATAATAATTTACATGTGAATACAAATGAGTACAAATAAACGACATTTAAACACGAATTACACACTGCTTTTCCTATATAGCGGCATGTATTCAATAACTATGAATTATATCAAAGTTTTTAATTTTAAATGCTTTATATAGATATATTGCCGTAAGTTTCTGTTTGATTTTGGACTGTTTGTTGTTAACAACTCGATCAGTTTTATTATATTAGGACGGTTCCAGAGATGTATTTTTATATGCTGTTTTCTTAAATCATTATACATAGGACATTCAAATGTTTTGCCCAGTTTGTTCTGTTTGGTGGCAATTTTAGATCTTATAAAAGCTGACTGTAAGCATGTTTTATAAACTTACTTTCTTCACTATAAATTATTTTAAAGCAATATTTAACAATACGGAATAACCTGTTGGTTTGTAAAGAATATACATATTATGTCATTATCATTATTTCTTAATTATGTTTATAACTTAAGTCTTTCTAGTCATATAGCCACACATTTTTGCGTAATATTTAATAATACTTTATTTTCATGATTGTGTTTTGCCTATTATTTTATCAAGTATGTATTTTATTACATTTATCTCCTAGGGAACTTACTAAGTAAACTCATATCTAAATGACTGGTAAGTTAGGAAATAGACCTGAAGTATATTTAAAATTTGATTAATGAACGACTAAGGTGGAGATCGAACAATTTGTCGACGTGCTTATATTTGTACTATGCCGCAATTTATTTGTAAAATAATACCCGAATGTTTTCTCTTACTGAAGACGATCAAAGATCAGGAGTATGTCGTCGTCAGTCCATAAAGTGTGTGTGATTGGGGCGGGGCCGTCTGGTATGTCAACCCTTTACCATTTTGGACAAATGCAGAGTGGTGATGTGCCGCACGTGATCTGTTACGAGAAGCAAAGCACGTGGGGAGGTCAATGGAACTTTTCATGGAGAACAGGTTTGTATTTATTGACTTTATGCGCAATAAATGCATGCAAGGATCATGTCACGAAACTGTTTAAAGCAAGTCATACATATGTAAACAAGAACTCCGCTAAATTCCACCTACTATAGAATCGACATATGTTACATATAATGAACAATACAAGCGTGACATTTTTTTTTTCATACAGATTTTATCAACAAACTTAATTATTTAGTAAGACAGCATTTAGTTGTTGTCAGGCATTTTGACATTATTTATCGTTTTTTGTAGTTATCTTTAAGAAAAATATTTAATCTATTACACTAGGTACAGATAAGTTTGGTGAAATATGTCATGCGGGTATGTACAAACATCTCTGGTCAATCAGTCCAAAGGAGTGTGTGGAGTTTCCCGATTACACGTTTGAAGAACACTTTGGCAAGGCCATACCCTCCTACGTTCCTAGGACGGTTCTCAGAGATTATTTAGAAGGTATGTTTTCAAAACATTCTCTGCAGCTTTCGTTATATTTTGTCATCAAACGTTCAATATATCGCGTAGAGAGTATCAAATGGGTGTTTTCATATCACACCCTATATCAAACCTGAGACGCCATATTAGCCCTAGAGGTTTAGCTCAATGGCTGATGTAAGCTGAGAGCCTGTTATAGGGTGTGATATGAAAATACTGTTTATGTGTCGCCTGCGTAGCATGGAAAACACTTAAGGATCACGTTGTCCGTCGTCCGTCGTCCGTCGTCCGTCCGTCCGTCACACTTTATCCTAACCTTGACCATAACAAGTATTTGACCTATGTTTATGAAACTTCACACAAATCTTCATCTCAACCTAATGTTGTACAACAACTCTTACTTTCATTTTGGCACAGTTATGCCCCCTTTCATAAAACTTTTACCTGCAACCTATCCAAGCTCATAACTGGTCATTACTTAAGAACTATTTCACCTATGTTCTTGAAACTTTACACACGTATTCATCTTACCACACATAATATTGTTATGCATAACCAATAAGTCTGACTTCATTTCAACAGAGTTATGCCACTTTTCATTAAACTTTAACCTACAACCTAACCAAGCTTATAACTGGCCATAACTTGAAAAGTATTTGACCTATGTTCATGAAATTTTACACACGTTTTCGTCTTAACCAAAGGAATGTTGTTACATTTGTCCAATAACTCTGACTTTCATTTCGGTAGTGTTCTGCCCCTTTTCATAAAACGTTAACTTGCAACCGCTCATAAATATTGACCTATGGTAATGAAACATTATACTGTTCTTCCTTATTAATTATCAGATGCAGATTTATGCCCTTTTACATCAACTTTCACACTTCAAAAACATTTGTGATTGATAAGCGAACACAAGCGGAGGGTACTATTGTCAATGTGAATTGAATTGAATTGGGTTTAAAGGCGCACCAACACATGAAAGGTCATATGGCGCCTAACAGGCATGAAATGCCAGGCTCATCCTCCATGTACATCAAAATAAAATATGGAAAATGGGCCAAGAACCTTCTCACCCTGAACTGCAGAGTTGCTGCAAATTATATCGTAGAAACTCCATTTACGCTGGAGCCACGTTTATTATTTTTCTGCCACTGCTCTTTTGATGTGAGCGAGATGGCACCTGAAATAATGCAGGGATCATGATGAAGACCTTTAATGAACATGAACAAAAAATGATAAAATGAACATGAATTTGGGGGGATTCTACCCTCTGCCTACCCCTCCAAAGGGACCTGCAGTGGCCCTATTCTCAATATGATTACGTCGTGATCTAATGCGCTTACTACTACAGCTATCGGGTCAACTTTCCTTATATGGTCTAATGTATCGTATTAAATAAAGGTATACAGGAAGTAAATCACTTTGATATTCATGCCTGGTGTATATTCATGCCTGGTGTATTCGAAAGAAGTTCCCAACTATATAATCCCTAACTGTTTTTGGCATAAAAGGCATTCTTGAATATTTAAGGTTGTTTTTTCTAGCTAAAATGGCTTGTTTGTGAGAGCTAAGAACCATTTGCCTGGCTGTGTGATGATTTTATTTGCCAACTTGAGAGTTTTAAAAGTGGAAGTAGAATACATATAAGAATGTCTTTTTTATATTTCAATATTTTATTTCGTTTAATACATATATTCAAAAACAATATATGGTTTATGAAAGTACAAAAGTTACGATTCCTAGTTTTACATCTTTCATCTCATACATACACAATATTGAATAATACATGAATGCAATCATTGAATAATACAAAAGAGTTATATTAAAGTGTCGTTATACATGTATGTATTTCAAGAAATAAGTTGCATTCAACGGCAGAGACTAAAATGAAGCTGAAATTGAGAAAAGAAAAAGACAAAAAAACACAAAAAAAACGTGAGGACATATGGAGAGAGATAGAGAGCGAGAGAGCGAGAATTTGTTGCATAATACTGTTCAATTATCTGTATTTAAACGTAAAACGTCCCACTTTTTTGAATGATATTCCAATTTGTCTTTCGAACTGGCTATAATACGCTCTATATGTTCAATAGTGTGTATGTATGAGATGAAAGATGTAAAACTAGGAATCGTTTTCGCTTACTTATTTTTCAAAACAAAATACTTTGCAATTATTAAAACCCAGTTTAAAATACAAGAATACGACTTATCTTGAATAATACCAAATGAGATCATTTGGAAAGTCAATCCAAATGATTATTTTTGCTGTGTAAAAAGTTATGTATTTCTGTCCAAAAAGCTCTACTAAATGGACATTCCCAAAACAAATGTTCAATAGTTTCTACGTATATATTGCAAAAATCACAGAGACTTGTGTTACTAATTTTGCATTTATATAGAAATTTATTTGTGGGTATAATTCTCATTATATATTTATATTGAAAAGATCTAAGTTTTGTATCTATTGTGCTTTTGAAAGGTGTCGTATGAATGAGTTTCCAGTTTATGTTTGTTATAGTTTCTTCCCATTTTTGGTGAGGTTTAATTTGTAATTTTGTTTGCATGCGTTCCACTTGAATGTTATATAATAATTTGTTGTCACTGTTTTGTTTTCCTATTTGTTTCAGTAAGCTGGTTTCGCTATAATGTGTTGTTCTGTCTTTTGTTTTTATTTCCTGTTTCCATTTGTTTGGTATGCTTTGAACAACTGTATAGTAGTTCAGGAATTCAGACTTGTGTATGATATATAATCTTTTTTAATGTGCAAATGTATAAAATTCTCTAATTATATGGTTATACAGTTGTTTAATATATTTAATACTCAAATTATCACATGTTTTGGAGTATATAGTATGTCCTTGATATTTTATATACGAGTTATTCCATATTATCTGTTTTGCAATGTTGTTAGCTTTCTTTTTAAAGTTTACTAAAGACCAGGATTTTATTATTTCTGACATAAAAGCGGATCGTGTGATTATTTTGTTTGCATTTTTAATGTCATATTGCTTTCAAATACAATACCCCCACCCTACTGATTTAGTTATTTCATGTAAATATCCTTCCAATCACCGTGATTATCCGAATAAGTAAGTCTTTTGACCCTTTCTGCTTTAGTGGAATTAATAAATGATTCCAAATTTATCATTTTTAGACCACCATTTGTATAGTCTTGTATAATCGTTTTCCTGTTGATTTTATCTGGTTTACCCTCCCACACATATTCATACATTTTGTTTTTTATTCGATTCCAGGATTCTGTTGATGGAGTCTCCAAAACAGTTAGAGGGTATAAAACGATTCCCAGTGTTGTTACTTTGTCTTTAGTCCATGCAAATTGTTTTTCTTCACAGTATTTTTCATTTGAATCTGTTAATGAACCGACACGTCTTATATTTGATTTTGTTTTATGTTTAATTTTAATCCAGACTCTTCGCTAAAAGTATCGATTAGGTTGACTAATGTTCCAAAGGTGTTTGTTTACCCATCTAGAATAAACTTAGCATCGTCCGCGAATGATGTGTTTTTTATTTCATTATTAATAATTTTGATTCCTATAATATCCTTATGTTTCCATATGGCTTGTATAGTAGTTCAATTGATATTATAAAAGAATAAGGCGACAGTGGGCATCCCTGCCTAACTCCTCCATCTATTTTTAAAAAAGTCCAACATGTAATTATTTACAACACAGCTTTGGGCATCATTATAAAAAGTGGTATTCAACAGATGAAAGAATGTCCAAAGTTAAAGTAGTTTAAACATGTTATAATACATTCATGGTCGATGCTATTAAAGGCTTTCTCGAAGTCCGCAAAAATAAATCCTGGAGAGTATTCGTCATTCAAATGATTAATAACCTCAAATATAGTTCTTATGTTTTCTCCAATGTATCTACCTTTCAAAAATCCTGTTTGGCTATTGTATGTGAGTATAAATAAAACCTTTTTCATGAGGTTTGCAATGCATTTAGTAGCAATTTTATGTAGTCCACGTTTAATAAACTTATAGGTCTCCAGTTTGCATAACTGTTTCCATTTCATATGAATAATTAATTGAATTAATATAATAGTGTTTAATGTCATTCCAAACTATTTTATATAACTATGTTGTTATTCTATCCTATCCCGGACTATTGTTGCTTTTCATTTCTTTTAGAGCATTATAACAGTCCAGTTCTCTTAAATTTCCTTGTTTATGTCATGATACTATTGGAGTCCGTAATTTCTATATTGTTGTTTATTAATCTTTTTATTGTTTTTCGTTCTGATCTTTTTCTTTCTGTGAAATAATTTGTGGTTTTTTTTCTGCTCTTTCGACCCATTATGCTTTTGCTCTAATAATGATTCCATTGGTATTTTTTCTACAATATTCGCAAAAAGAGTTTTATTTTCTAAAAAAAGTGCCAATCGCATTTTCGTTATGAGGGTTTGAAAATAAATCTAATTCTGGTTTGTCAATTTCATCTTTTAGTTCAACTTCTTCTTTCAATACTTTCTTTTTCTTGAGCGATGTTTATAGGATTGTTTCATTGCAGATTGCGCCTTTTACTATTTCCCAAAGTGCACTGGGGTTTGAATCTTTATTTATATCAAATATTTCTTGTATACATGTAGTTTGTTTAATTTTTATTTGGTATTCTTTTTCTAAAATTACACTATTGTTCAATTTAAAATACTAAGGTCCGCGCGTGTTTTGTCCGTATTTAAATTAAAATATACAAGAGAATGATCTGAGCGTAGCCCTGTAGATATTTTACAAGCCGAGATAGAATTAACAATATTTAAAGACTCTAAAAAATAATCTAGTCTGCAAAATATGTGGGGTTTATGGTTTGATTGCGTATAATGTCTAGTAGTGGGGTTAAAAATTCTCCAAATATCGTTTATATCGTTATTTCCTATTATAGTATTAATCTTTTATCGACATTGTTGTTGTTAACATTACCATTTTTCTTGTCTAAACTTACATCAATCACAGTTTTAAAATCCCCACCAACAATTAAAGTATCACTATCATTTAAAGTGATATATATAAGGGTGAGAAAATACATACATCTACAAAATACCTTTCAAAAAGCACTGGATCCCCGAGGGGATACGAAAATGTTGGAATAAATTAATAGATGGGGGAAAAAACATTTATGTAGTGCTACAGTTTATAAAAACCCAAGCGCTTTCGGCTTTACGCCTTCATTAGGGGTACACAAACACGAAATAACAAAATACACGGCAGTTTAAATGGAGGTTTGACACGCATCGAACACAATCCAAATTGGACCGACGCAGAACGTAAATTGCGTGAAACGTACTGGATAAGACGCTTAAACACAAAACATCCAGTAGGAATCAACTAAGGGGACTAGATATATCTTACAGGATATATAAATGTAATCACACATACTCCGGTTTTTATTACTTCCCTTGATCCAATTTTCTCAATTTATATATTATTTTAGCCTTATTCAATTAACTTTGGAGTTGTTTTTGCTATATCCTGCAGTATCGATTCTTTGTCTTAGGTATAGAGGTAGGGTTATTCACTCACATACTCTCTCTTCATAACTAATCATAAATGTCAGCGTACAATTTTACTTTCATCCAACCAGCAATGTTCTATTATTAGTACTTCCCTTGATCAAAATATTTCCATTTTTTTAATTTAATTTGTTTAGCCTTATTCATTGCTTTTTATTAGCTTTGGAGTTGCTTTATACTTATCCTGCAGTATCGATTTTAGGTTTTAGGTTTTGAGGTAGGGTTTGTGTTATCATTTTCACATTTTGACTCTCTCTTCATAACTAAATGTCAGGGTACAGTTTTACCCTCATCCAACCAGATATGTTCTTTTATTAGTATCACATTTAGCTCCAGAATGTCTATTCAAAGTAACCAGTTTCTACAACATTGCCAAACGATAAGTTGTTTTTTAAAGAGTTTTATTTAAACTGCCGTGTATTTTAGTATTTTTTGTTTCGTATTTGTTAATTTCGTGTTTGTGTACCCCTGATGAAGGCGTAAAGCCGAAAGCGCTTGGGTTTTTATAAACTGTAGCACTGTATAAATGTATTTTCCCCATCTATATATATCTATATTAGTAGTGTGTTCTAAGTATCTCCCATTAATATACTTCAATCTACTGAATTCACAGATCCGGCACCTTTCTTTGTCACTGTCTCAACATAGCTGTATGTGGTTGAACGCTTAAATGTGGCCCACGTTAATTCTTATTCAATTCAATATATTTCACGCACGCACGAACGAACGCACGCACACGTAAGCGCACGCGCTCGCCCATGCACATATACACAAGTGCACACACTCCTACACGTATAGACACGTATACACACGTAAACACACACACACACACACACACACACACACACACACACACACACACACACACACACACACACACACACACACACACACACACACACACACACACACACACACACACACACACACACACACACACACACACACACACACACACACACACACACACACACACACACACACACACACACACACACACACACGCACGCACAAACGCACGCACACACACGCACGTACGCACGCACGCATGCACACACGCACACACACACACACATACACACACGTACATGTACAAACACACACACACACACAAAGACACACACACACACGTACAGCACGTACGTACATTCACACACACACGCACACACACGTACGCACTCACAGGCACACATAAGGTGAAGTACATGCACGTACGTATATACACGTACAACCTGTAAACAACACGTACATACAAGTACACACACAACGCGTAAACACACACGTACAGACAAGTACACACATATACACACACGTATACATATGTACATTCACGTACACACAAGTACACGTACACACATACATACGTACAAACGCACACACACACACAAACACACACACCCACACACACACACAGGCACACACACACGCGCGCGCGCACAATTCCACGCGCGAACGTACATATATGTATACACACACACACACACACACGAAAGCACACACGCACTCACTTACAACAAGTAAACACACACAAGTACAGTTAAGTACAAACATGTACACACACGTACACACATGTACACACACGTACATACATGTACACAAACACATGCATGCAGGCACGCACACAAGCACGCGCAAACACACAAACACATGTATGCATATACGCACGCACGCACGCGCACACAAACAAACACATACACACAGACACACACAAACACACACATACACACATACACGCACACACGTAAATACATTTACACACATACATTTACACACATATGTACTCACACGCAGACACACGTACGCACACACACACGCACGCATGCACGCACGCACGCATGCACGCACGCACGCACGCACGCGCACATAATGTGAAGTGCACGCAACTACGTATATACATGTACAACGCGTAAACACACACGTACGGACAAGTACTCTCACAACGCGTAAACACACACGTACAGACAAGTACACATATGTACACATATGTACGCACGCACGCAAGCACGCACGCACGCACGCACGGACACGCACGAACACACAAACGCATGAATGCATATACGCACGCACGCACGCACGCGCACGCACGCACGCGCACGCACGCACGCGCACGCACGCACACACACATACACACAAATATACACACACATACACACGTATATGTACACACACGTATATGTACACACACGTACATGTAAACACACACACACGCGCGCACACACACACACACACACACACACACACACACACACACACACACACCCACACACACACCTACACACACACACACACACACACACACACACACACACACACACACGCAAACACACACACACACACGTAAAGACACGTACATACATTTACACACACACGTACAAACACGCAGACACACGTACGCACGCAAACACGCACACATAAAGTGAAGTACACGCACGTACGTATATACATGTACAATACCATTTCTTATTCTAGTAAACTTTTACAAATATATGTGTAACTATTTAAAAAGTACATATCGATTACAATACATATCGATTAGGATGTGTGACGATACATTATCGGCACACATCTATATTATTGTTTACCCATTATAGATCTTATAGTACTAATAGCCAGCCAGAATTAGTTTTACATGATGATTGTGTGAATATTAAAATGTACAGTATGATAATGTAGTTGCTTAAATCATACGTGTAGATAACGTATGTCTAGATTACATTTGTTAGTTTTGCATTTATTGTACTATTTGTTTCTAAATTAAAGGCAAACAATTATTCTTTAATTATCTACATTTTAATATTTGTGATAAATAGTAAAACCCGTTTATTACGAACAATTTTAGTAGTCGTTATCTAAATTCAAAAGAGGTTTTGTTTACGTAACAGATATTTGAAAACTTAGCTGATTTAAAAATGGCGATGTTTTTAAATATATGTGTGCACGTATATCATTATGCGTACATGCATACACGTAAAGCGGTGCGTCGATATATAGTCATGTGTACCACTATATTTTGTTATCGGTGCACACATTCTAGAGTTTCGACCCAATTGGTAACGGTTTAGCTATTTTGCAGATGATTTTTGCATGTTATATCGTGTTATATATTGGATTATTATCAGTTATTATCAGACTTATTTTTAATATTTCATATCAGAGTACTCAAATGCCAAATTGTCGGAACCAAGCAGATTTTTATTCCGTAGTAGTTTCGTACAATATTTTGTTAAATATCTTGACATTGTATGGTTTAAAAAATGTTGCCTTATATAAGGCTCGAACCCTGTAGACACATATTAGACGACGCTTTAACTGACTGCGCCAAAGGCGCAAAAAGGCGCAGTTGGTTTGTTGCAATAATAAATAGTATATAACAAAATGCCACGATCTGCAATCTGATTGGTTCCGATAATTTGGCATGTGAGCGATCTCATATTGTGAATTCATAATGTTACCTCAGTAATTATTGTCAGTTGATTTATTAATGATTATCTGAGATTAAGTTGATTTTAGAGTGTCAGAACAGAACAGAAGAGAACAATACTTTACTAACTCAAATCAAACAGTGACACAAGAGTATACAATGCATAGTTGTTTTAACATTTTACATTTTACATGGTGTAATATTCACAAATTAGCAATATGTTATTACAGTTACTAAATTCCTAAATACATATAATTAAGGTCAACTAAATTAACCGATTTGAGATGAGGGGGGTGGTGGGGCTGGGGGCTGTGGGGGTGTCTATTAAGAATTATTGGTCCTTTTATTGATAAAGTAATTGCTTTAGATATTACTTTGACTTTGTAAATAATTTGATTTTAGATTGTTTGTTCATAATGTTGCCTCAGTATTTATTGCGAGTTGATTTATCAATGACTATATGTTATTAATTTGATTTTATATTGTCTGTTCATAATATTACCTCATTAATTTTGTCAGTTGATTTATCAATGCTTATCTGTGATTAATTTGATTTCATATTGTCTATTCATAATATTACCTAAGTAACTATGCTTATCTGTGATTAATTTGATTTCATATTGTCTGTTCATAATATTACCTCAGTAATTATTGTCAGTTGATTTATCAATGTTTATCTGTGATTAATTTGATTTCGTATTGTCTGTTCATAATTTTACCTCAGTAATTATTGTCAGTTGATTTATCAATGCTTGTCTGTGATTAATTTGATTTCGTATTTTCTGTTCATAATATTACCTCAGTAAATATTGTCAGTTATTTGATTCTATTTTGTTTGTTCGCTCTAGTGGCCGAAGGCCAGCAGTCACATTATTCTTTATCAGTGAAGGAATTTTTATCACAATTTCTGAAGAAAAAACAACATTTTTTATTTTATTTTTTCATTTGGTCAAAATCGATTAATTTCTTATACGTGAAATATAATTGATAACCACGTAACAGTAATGCATACAAGACGTAGCATGTAGCATATAAAACATTTACCAATTTACATTTTAAATAAATTGGTACATCAGTTTACACCAGTTGTGAATTAAACTAGTTTTCCCCATTTCAGCATAATGCCACTTTAATATTATTTACGGTGTTCAGTGATTATATGTGCCTTTTCTCTATATTTGTTGTTTTGTTGTTGACTACATTTAAATGTATCCTGTTTTTGAGTTTCATTTTAATTATTGTTTTGGATGTATCAATACTTTGGGTCAATACTTTAACTTTCAAAAACATATTTTTAAAGATTCTGTAACAATTACTTTTTCTTAAAATATATTTTAAACATGTTTCCAGGTGGAGCACGTAAGAAGCATGTGGTTTAAATATATTTATAAATATAATAAATATTTTCATTTAAAATTATTTAGATATAATTTTATATAATTTTCTAATAATGTGTTACAACGCGTACACTGTACATTTTTTTATTAGTAGGGTAACGCGTGCTGCTAAGCCTGCACATCGTTGATTAAATATGTCGACTAATTACTATAGTTTTCAATATTTTTCAAAGCAACATACATTGTCCGTTTAGTCATTGTTATACAATATAAATGTGAACAACAATAATACAGAATGGGCCTATCCCTACTTCAGTATATTCCTATCTTACACAAAAGGTACGTTTGGATTGAAGTATCTCATTATACTATTTTACAATTTATAAAGTGTTCAATCGCAAACCCTAGAAACAATCTTCTCCTTACTGACAAAAAGCGAAAGAAAGTAAGGTTAAGATTGAGGGTTGCTTTCTTTCAGGTCTTTACATTTCCAAAATGAGTTACATGTAGGAGTTGCCGAATGAATGCATTTTGATCACGGTGTCAGCCAAGATCAGAATTTTATTTTCTTAAATGCCACATGACCGCTATTTTTCTCAGCAGTTTTCTAGAGAAGATGTGCAAATCACTAAGAATATGTAAGTGAATCTTATTTGAACTTCGTTTTGAAAAATGACAAAGTAGAAAGCTTGGAAAATATTGTACAGGACTCTATGTGATTTTTTTACTTCCGGTACACCTAAATCGGCAAATCTATGAGCGGAAGTAAACGGTAAGCTAATCGGAACAAGCATTCGGTTCTCTCCAAATACAGTTAGTTTTTCCATAGTTCGCCGAATATATTTAGTTATAAATAGTCTCGGAATTTTTCAAATTGATATGACATTATTTGACCCGTTTTCAAACTTTTTGTCATTGGTGTTATAACTATACTCAAATTCCAAGACTCAGTTTAAAGCCTAGTAGTAAAGACTAGTATTGGTGCATTGCGCCAGCGTATACAATAGACCAGTCAAGGCTCGGGGGAATCAATAAAGGCTTAGTTGAATCAATCAAGGCTCGGTGGAACCAATCGAGGCTCAGTGGAACCAATCAAGGCTCGGTGGAACCAATAAAGGCTCGGTGGAACCAATCGAGGTGCAGTGGAATCAATCAGGCTCGGTGGAACCAATCGAGGCTCGGTGGAACCAGTCGAGGCTCGATGGAACCAATCGAGGCTTGTTGGAACCAATCCAGGTGCGTTGGAACCAATCAAGGCACGGTGGAACCAATCAAGACTCGGTGGAACCAATCAAGGCTTGGTGGAATCAATCGAGGTTGGATGGAAGCAATCAAGGCTCGGTGGAACCAATCAAGGCTCGATGGAACCAATCAAGGCTGGGTGGAACCAATCGAGGCTGGGTGGAACCAATCGAGTGGAACCAATCGAGGCTCGGTGGAACCAATTGAGGTTCGTAGGAACGCAATAGTTTCAACCTAAGTTTCGTCGGCTAGTATTACTCCCCTTCCTCCGGTCTAAGAAAAGCTCATGTTGACCAAATAGGCATTTAGGCTCAATCAACAGGCTACAGCCAACGGACAGATATGACTTTACCGCAGGCACAGTGACATGTTTAATAGTACGCAGTTGCTTATGTGCGTATATAGTCGTTACTCCACTGCCAACTATAATCAGTAGGTATTGTACCCATAATTAACGGGATGGTGTGTTCTTATCTGATGTCAAAAAAGTATATATTAAACCTTTGTTATTAAAGGGGAATATTTGAAACTTATTATTGACGTAATACATGGTTGTAATCAGGTATAACGGCTATGTTGTAAGGTGTATCCCTGTTTTAATTTAACTTTCACGTTTTTCCTTCAAAGGTCGATGGACGAAGAAAAGTAAGACGGACCTGCGCCACTTCATCAAGTTCAACTCTGTCGTCAGATTTGTCCGTTACAACAAGGTGAGCGACGACTTCACCGTCACAGTTCACGACCTAACTACAGACGTAACCAAAGATGAAACATTTAGCCACGTGATTGTAGCAGTTGGAATATTCAACGTACCATATACACCCGACATTCCTGGAATAGAACATTTCCAAGGTCGGGCAATCCACTCATATGATTTCAGAGATGCAAAGGAATTTAAAGGGCAGCGGTTATTGGCCGTAGGTGCCCGTTATTCCGCCGAAGACGTCGCTCTTCAGTGCTTAAAATTTGGCGCCAAACATATCGTGTGCACATGGAAAACCAACCCAATGGGATTTAAATGGCCAAAAGGAATAGAAGAAAGGCCACCTGTCCAGAAAATGGACGGAAACACAGCCCACTTTAAGGACGGTTCTACAGCTGAAATAGATGCGATAATCTTCTGTACAGGTTATCGGTACCAGTTTCCTTTCATGGATGAGAGCTTGCTTTTAAAGTCAACGCGTTCATATTATCCCGATAACCTGTACAAAGGCACTGTCTGGATGAAAGGTGGCAACAATAAGGTGTTTTATCTCGGTGTACAAGACCAGTATTACAGCTACACCCTGCTCGAGGCACACGCTCTGTGGGCATGCAAGTACGTAGACGCACGTTTGTTTGCCTGTTGTTAAGTGTGTGGGCAGGGTCGGAAAGATCAACTTCCAATATCATAAATACTGGGGAGGTACTTCCAATACTGGGGAGGTGGCTTTCCTCGAATATTGTTTCGTTTTTACCCTCATACTAATGATTATAACCCTCTTTCATCACAAGTTCCAAGTTAATCGTTTTAGACCACGTTAAAACCTTCCTAAAATCATATTGCGCCATTTAGTTCCTCAGGTAGCAGGTCTCCAACTATAGGGCAGTAATGAACTCTATAGACAATTCATGTTGAAGGATACATGAATATACATAAAACAAAAAGTACTTAATACGTTGCATTAATTTTTCAAAAATGTCGCAATTAAAACTGCTTTAAAATTAAATAATACAGTATAAATACTAAATGAAAACGATAAATACTTTTTTCCGAAACAAAACATCAAACAAGTTACATCAATGTATTTTAGTTTTACATTGTTAAGAGTAAATGGTAAATAATTTCCGTCTTTATTAAACAAAACACACATCATATCTTACAACTAGATTAGCTTGCTACCGTAATGCTTATTTGCTAATCTTTTCAGATTTATACTTGGTAAACTTCCACAGGAACCCAAGCCTTTGGCTGATATGGAGGTAGATGTTGCAAAATGGGTGAAGCGATATGAATCCGTTAAAGGTCGTCACCAAGAAATCGATTTCCAGACCGCGTTTTTAGAGGACCTTGTGACGGAAGCGGGATACAGCGAAGACGTTACGAAGGCAGGTGCATTGTTTCATATCTGGGAAGAACACAGAGCCGAGGATATTGCCACCTATAGAGATCATAGTTTCTCGTCTATATACACCGGTACCAAGTCACCCAAACTGGTACCCTGGATGGAAGCGTTTGACGACAGCATTGAAGCTTGTGTCAAACAATCATAGTTTAACTGTATATAGTAGCCTCTTGGGTTACGTGAAGCCTTCGTGTAGCCTCTTGCGCTATTTGAAGCCATCGTTTTGCTGTATATTATTAACCACTTGCGTTATGTGAAGCCATTGTTTTGCTGTATATTATTAACCACTTGCGTTATGTGAAGCCATCGTTTTGCTGTATATTATTAACCACTTGCGTTATGTGAAGCCATCGTTTTGCTGTATATTATTAACCACTTGCGTCATGTGAAGCCATTGTTTTGCTGTATTTTAGCTGCCGCTTGGGCTATTATATTTGAAGTTATCGTGCTGATGTTTTTTAGTAGAAACTGGCGTCATCGTTTAACTGTACGAGAGGTGTTCAACTTATAAATGAACACTTTTGTTTAAGATGGGTTTTTTCAGCGGAAGTGATTGTCATAAAAAATACATAATTTAATGATGTGAAACTGTCATTTAGAACGCATGCATTTAAAAATAATATCCAATTGCACGCGGTTCTTTTTAAATCACATTTTGAATAAGGTGTACACCATTTTCTAATTTTAAACCTGTATGTTGCTGTTGCCGTGGAGTTTTACCTTAAACCAAATAATTGCACTAAATGCATATCGTAATTGTTTAAACATGTGTTTATAATTTAAATATGAGCATATGTTTTATTTTAAGACAAAAATATAGATGCTGAATTAAAAGCTCGACTTTTTATCGCAATATTAAAACATTGACAGATAATAGGAAAATTTGCTCCTATGTGACTGATAATTTTATAAATTAACCAAAATAACTATTTAAATCATATTTTGTGATATAAAAACATGAATAGTTATTGTTAATGTATATCATATAAGTATATCATATACCTTATAAAGATATCTTTGGTAAAAAAATATATTATTTTTATCATTATTTGCAAATGTGTGTGTTTTGCCCCTAAATTTTAAGTTATATATTTGTCAATCTTTTCTTTTGAGAAACTTATGAAACTTGTTTTTTATAGCGGAGGATGTCATAAAAATGCCTGCAGTTAATTTTTTGAACTAGAATCTTTCGTAAATTTAGTCATTTTCATAGTTGAATTTCATGTTAATTTTCGCTAAAATCTTGAAAATCGACAAATTAAAAAAAAATGCATATCACAATTTTCTACGTTTATGCATGGACATATCGGATTACTATAACCTTTAACGATATTTTAAAAGCATTTGTGTTAAAATTTGTATTGCAGTTATTTTTATAATTGACGATATTTGCTTCAAAATGTCATTCTCTACCCATTTTCAAAAATGCGGATGCAGCAACATTAGGAAGCACATAATAGTGCATGTCATAATGTTTCATATCGAAGGAATCATTAGACTTTACATTACAATCAACATATTCGGCGAGAATTTCAAGATAACACAATAAAAGTGTTCAAATATAAGTTACACCTCTCGTACATATTGATGTAATCACGAAACTCATATAAGGTATTGATCTAAACAGGAAATTCATACATGAGGTAATTATTTACTTGCGATTAAGTGAAGAAAACGTGAGAGTTACATTTAGAATACCGCAAAACAATAAACGTGGCTCCAGCGTAAATGGAGTGCCTACAATAGAATTTGCAGCAACTCTGCAGTTCTGCAGGTGAGAAGGTTCTAGGCCCATTCTCCATATTTTATCTCGATGTACATGGAGGATGAGCTGGCATGTTCATTCCTGTTAGGCGCCATATAACCTTTCGCCTTAAAACCCAATTCAATTCAATTCAATTGAGAATACCGCAAGACAATACAGAGAGATGTCCGAATTAAAAAGCATGTCATTTCAGTATAGTCTGATAGTGTACATGACTGTAAGGAAGTGGTGATCTATTACTTTTAGCCAAATAACAGATTGCTTTCGGGGTCCGTATGTCAAACGTCAAGGTCATATTGACCCTTTGAACTTTATTATTATTATTTCAACATATGTTCTATACAGGAATAAGTATAATAAACTCATCCCTAATATTGAATGCTTTATGAAATACTTGTATCATAGGAAAGATATTGAAAAAGAGTATGATAATGGACCTTTGGAAACGGCCGAGCACGACACATACGAAATATTGCAGTCTCGGTTTGATTGAGACTGTTCATGAGCGGTAGTGAAATATGCTAGCTACCGCTCACGCCCTCTAGCCCCGGGATGAGCAGAACTCAATATTCATAAAATCAATAGTACACAATTTTAACCATCCCGAAGATGGCATGCATACGGCGGTGGACATGGAGTTATTTGCTTCCCCATGTCGTACGGCGTATGGTCCCAGTATCTAATAAAATTAAATGCCCCGAAGAGCGAAATAAACATAATGGAATTTAGTTGGGAGCAGCGGTTATGAAGCCTGCGTATCACAAGGAACAGCCAAAAGACTAAATTAAAAAGCAGACAACATATCCTATAAGTGGTTAAACAATACCCAGAGCCTTTTATCGGCCGGAGTAGTGGAACCACCGAATCAAAAATTAAGTAAGAAAACAAAAGAAATGAAAATGTACCACCGAGAACTAAATATAAGTATCGGGCTCTGCGATCTCCAAAGATCGAATGAATAACAGTACTGATTGCAAGCGCGGGGAGACGTTTTACTGCCGCCACACTGCACAAGCAACGCCACTGTGCTATAAAAAAGAGTATGATAATGGACAAGTTTGCGTTCTCTAAATTTGACCAACACAATACCAAATGGAACTTTGTTGGCATCATTGTTATAAATCAAAAAGCTGCTTACCAAAAGACTACTAATTATTCGATGCTGACTGGCGTGTTATGCACCGTTTGCGGTGCTTTTATTTTAAATATATTTAAACACTGATTGTGAATAAATCAGTAACGAGCACACCAACAACTTAACTAATATAGTCGTTTAAGTATTTTGCATATACATGTGCAGATCCAGCATTTGTGTTAGAGCCACGAACATACTGAGACGACGGCTAGGAGTGTTCGGGCTCATGCCTCCCGAAATATTTTGTTTTCCTATATTTGGGAATTCTGGCGCATTTTCAGAATAACTTAGATGCTCCATTCAATGATGAATACAGATGTACCCGGAGCCTAAAATCCCTCAAGCATTGGAGGGAGAAACACCGGGTCCTTCCCTGGGTCCACCCTGGCTATGGCTAGATGTTCGTAAGTTGGATAAATGAACTCGATTTAATTATCAAATGTATTAGAATGTTATAAATTCTATTACTGAAATCAATCAAATATAATAAAGAAAGATAAAAATATCGGACAGGGAAAGCAGCATTCAAGGACGACAGTCAACCACAAAACACAAAAACAAACACGCAAACAGACAAACGAGAAGACAAAAGTAATAAAAAATGCAAACGACATCACAAACACAAAAGGGTTGAAGTTGTAATGTTATTGTTTAAAATTAAATTTCGTTTGTTTCACATAATAATGTACGTGTATGTATTCAAATATATGTTGGGTGGTGTCATAATAACGTATGAATTCAAACATATGTTAGGTAGTGTTTCTTATAATAGTATATTTATTCAAACATATGTTGGGTAGTGTTTCACATAATAATGTATGAATTCAAACGTATGTTGGGTGGTGTTTCTTATAAGTTTGTATGCATTATAATATATGTTTGCTGGCGTTTCACATAATAAAAAATGTATTCAAACATATGTTGGGTCGTGTTTCACATTATCAATTTATGTATTCATACATATTTTGGGGGCGCAGCGGTCTAGTTTTTACCGTGGTCATCTCGTGACCGGAAGTTGGCGTATTGGCGACGCCGCCACGGGAACTTACGTTTGTTAAAGTATCTATCCCGCCAACAACAGCCCCATTTTACAATATATGTACACCGTTTCTTAACCTACTGACGACGAGGTATATATACTGAACCAAACAGCTAATGCACCAGTAGACAATACCTTTAATGTATGAACTTATTATATGCCGACTGGTACCGTTGGAGACAGGTCATTTGAATGGTTTTTTTTAAATTTACAGTCGTTATTGACAAGATATTTGTCTCGTTCAAAATAAAATTTGTTTTGAGATATTAAAGGTATTTCTATTGGTGCGTTAGCTGTTTGGTTCAGTATATATATATATAACTTAACATAGTTTGTTTAAGCATCCAAACCCTATACATTACAAACGGCTTTAACCAGCCAGGCCAAACCCCAAAACTGGAATGTTGAATTAAGTCACCAACTTATAATTCGTTTAACGCATATTCAATCACGGGTGTTTTAAGAACCCGTTACATTATTATATTACCCGAACACTTAGACAGAGTTTCGACAAACAGGTTTAAGGTGTAATTTTGCCTTTAGTTGGATTGATAGTGTTTTTAAAATTAATGTCTATATCGTATGTGTCTATATATAAGGAGATATCTAATTTAAAGTAATCTCTCTTTAAAGCAGATAAATACTTTTCTAAGAAGACATCTCTTTAAGCTAGATGGATATCTTTCAAAATTAAAGATATATCTCTCTAGGATGCATGATATCTGTCCAAGGTGGAATATATCTCTCTAGGATGGATGATATCTGTCCAAGGTGGAATATATCTCTCTAGGATGCATGATATCTGTCCAAGGTGGAATATATCTCTCTAGGATGCATGATATCTGTCCAAGGTGGAATATATCTCTCTAGGATGCATGATATCTGTCCAAGGTGGAATATATCTCTCTAGGATGCATGATATCTGTCCAAGGTTGAATATATCTCTCTAGGATGCATGATATCTGTCCAAGGTGGAATATATCTCTCTAGGATGCATGATATCTGTCCAAGGTGGAATATATCTCTCTAGGATGCATGATATCTGTCCAAGGTGGAATATATCTCTCTAGGATGCATGATATCTGTCCAAGGTGGAATATATCTCTATAACGAGCAAGATATCTTCCTAAGAACAGAGTTATCTCTGTAAGAGAAGATGTTTTGTTTCGCAAAAATACAAAGTTGGTTTGCCATAATATTGTAGCACGTCCCCGTTGTTATTGTTGTTTACTTATCCGTTGTTTCTGCTATACTGTACAATAAATGAACGATTTACACAATGTTTCCAACACTGTGTCGGGAGATGTTATTCAATTGATGAACAACAGTGGGCCCGATGCGCCCCCACTTTAAAGCCTAAGCAAAGATTAAAGCTATGCTTGTCGCACTTCTTTTGTGGATGGGGGTGCGCTCCACCTGCACCTGCACTCAAGTAAAACACATATAAGTGAACACGTAAAATTAGCATCAAGGTATTTTCTGAATGGCACCAACAAAAACACTTATTATGTTGTTTGTAAGTTTTACGAATGATACTACTAGGTAGTAATTCCTTGGTACATGACAAAACTTATCAATGAACACTCAACTGTTATCCTATTTTCAATCGTCGTCATTTAATTAAATATTTAATGTTATCGAAGTGCTTTGTCCGTCATATAGGAAGTGCATAGTTCATAATATACATGTTGATTTGTCCGTCATATAGGCAGTGCATAGTTCATACTATGTATGTCGATTTGACCGTCATATAGGCAGTGCATAGTTTATGATATGTATGTCGTGGAATAGTGATATTTCTAAACAAAGTATATGCAAACCAAAACAAAACAGCGGGAACAGTTTATAAACTTTCAATGTTAATGTTTTATGTTCGCGTAACATAATTTATCTGTAACGCTAGTAACTATTACTATGCAGTATTATCTCCATTAGAAATGTATACAAGATATAAGTAGATATAAATGTTGAATAGGAAAGGTAGCATTCAAGTACCACGGTCAACCAAAAACACGAATCAAAACAAAAACAATTTACAAGGATAAATAAAAGGCAAGGTATATGACATCACAAACATAAACGGGTTGACAATAGGGCTACCGCCTTGGAACGGTCAGTGGCAAAGGCGACCGTTGGTGGGGAAGGGGTGTTGGTGATTTTAGGATTTAAGTTAACTTCACCATAGGGTTCACAGTCTGTCCGTTCATCGTACAATCAAAGTGGAAAGCAAAGAGGAACTGTAAATGGTTCAGTCACTAAACAGACAGTGCGTTGCAAAATGATAGGATCTTAAGCTCTTTTGGTAACCTTTTTAACACATTTAATAAGATTGTATGAAATGATCATTTCCAAGGATCTTACGAAGTTTGTAAATCACGACACCTTCGACGACAAAGACTACCACATAGTGACTCTTACGTCAAACACCATAATTAATTTTCTATAGGGTCCCATTGTAATGTTGTTGTTCGTGGCATAGAGATAAACAAAATTTACAACATATATTTATGCTTAATCCAATATCTGCAATTTAAAACACAATTAACAAATATTTACCAGATTGAACTTTTTTTAATTTCATGTTTGCGTGACAGCGATCAACATTTCGACAAAAATACAACCCCGTGGTGATTAGACCCATGATGTGTAAAATGAGGCAGACTTAGCTAGAAATCTTATATCAACATGAATTGTTCTGTGATCTCTTCCTAAAATGTTGTAGATTTAGAACCCGGTAAAGATAAATCAATGTATCCTGTAAATTGTAGAAAAGCGGACTTGATATGCACGAGTATTCAGGGGAGATAATAGTGTTGTGAGACCTTTATAGTCACGATGTGATAGTGCTTGTCCTCGAAGAGTTCTTCTTAAATAATTATATATAAAGATTATGATAATACGTACAACTTCGCAAATATTTCCAACAGTAACAGCAGTAACGCTCAGGGATTAGCTTTTAGGTTATACAAAGGTTACTATAAGAAAGTCCTCAACTCGACAGCAAGCTCTAGACAAGTGAATACGTTGAGAAACATATACCCCATACGATGTTGATCTAGGAACATCCCAGTCTAAGTAGTAGAGATTATAAAATATATCGGAATTAAAATCATCTCCTTTGTCATAAATGGTGCGTATTATTTCACAATTTTCAACCGAGAAAAGAAGCAAAGTTATCAGAAATATAAGCTCTGTTAAGTTAAAGTTCTTCATGGTATATACTATTTACCATAGTTGAAAGGAAAGGGTTGTCAATGTTTAATATATCATCCAGATACCGAGAGGTGTCAAAAAGGCTTCGATGACATCTGCTCGCTATCTGGTGAAAGACTAAACATGAAATCTCTTTCATAGTACTAGTAATACAAAACATATATGTGACAAGAGGTGCACAGTTAGTACCCATATGGATACCAACAATGTGTCTATAAACAGTAGTTCCATACATGACGTAACTATTATATAATAAGAATATATGATTCAGTGATTCACAAACGTTTTGGAAAGTTACCATATTATTTTGTTTAAAATGTCGTTAGTAAAAACGCATTACGTTACAGGCCTAAACAATGTTTTTTTCTCTGAATAAAAGAAATAAGCTTGTCTTGTCTTTGGTTCAAACATATTGTATTTCAATGTTATACAACATGCATATATAAATAGTACAAATTTAATAGGATTAGCACGAAAAGAAATCTTATAGAGTTCCTCTCCACCTTGTAACCTTGCCATTAATAAGGCACAGTTGTATATAGTGTCATTGTCGCAAGATGACCCTAGTGGCTGGGACTAACTCAGGAAAGAATCAATGTAGGCGACTGCATTTACATAAGTTTAATGCAACTTTTAAAATATTTTATATACAATTATCAAGAAAAACAAGCGAATACACAGATGAAAAAGACTGTTCTCAAGGACGTATAAGACGTTCGTAGTATTCCCACGAATACTGAATAAGTCGACTGTACTGTCTATATATGACACGAAAGTGTTGTTGAAGTTACAACAATGTTGATGATCAGTACAATACAATACAATACAAAGGTATGAACATGATGTGCGATTGCAGTGATAGTTGATTGTCATCAAAAGCCTTCTATAAGGGTTGATGACGCGAAGAATAACCACCAACGAGGTTATGTGTTGAAGTTCCTCCACTGAGGTCTGATGACGGGCCCACCACGTGTCCAGTGGGTTGTTGCTGCTATGAGAACCTGACCATGTTGTCCTGGTACGGACCTTCTCCACCCGCTCATAACGTTATGCGATGAATCACCTTGAGGGCCTACACACCCAACAGGCTTAGCTCCACTCCGGGAGGCTTAGGCTGTAATAGTACATACCTTAAGACGTCGGTCCATTAACACAACAATCTTATACAATCATTGTTACACAAACTAATCATTATCTCGTCAATATATGTGAGCCACTCTCTAAGTATGATGTGTAGCAATGTATGCCTCGGCCGCCAGTTATACGCATCGGCATATATACAGGCATATCATCTCACCGTTAACCACCGTTAACCAATGTAACCACCGTTAACCAATGCACCTAATATACAACGTTATCAATTTAACATTGTATTACAATTAATGAGTTATACGCATCGACATATATACATCTATATCATCTCACCGTTAACTAATGCACCTAATGTACAACGTTCTCAATTTAATACTGTGTTACAATTAATGATCGACTACAATAATTATATCTAATAAAGTTAACCTCAGAATCATATGCTAGTTGTATCAAGTTAATGTTTGAGAAGCTAGTACAAGTTGACCGGATGTTACAATATCACGAAACAAGATGGCGACACCAATGTACAATAATATTTCATAAAATATATATACTGACAACATGTTGCCTGTGAATTTCACCCTTTCCAAACGACTGCTCCAATCAAAACAACCCCAAGCCATCATTTCCCACGTTCATTCCGCGACACACCTGGCAACAGACGGAATTTTCATATCTACACAAAAAGACCCTTAAACAATTTTGCCCTTTAGAGAGATATATAGATTGTAAAATACCTATAATTTTATATGCATTAACGCACATATAAACGTATCAAACGGGCCTGCCTTAGCTCCGACAAAAACGCTATGAAAATGCTCGCTTTCCCGTGGTACATGAATATATCATGCAAATGGTGAATTTGTTTCAACTGAACAATGGATTAACATTTGACTGACAGATGTCGTCAAGTGCATAGCTATGTACGACCAATACGCTCTACCCGAGATTATTTTGTGACAGTCATAAGTACGTATAAGTGAAACTTGACGTTTATTGCATATTTTATCAAGAAACTCCTGACTTTTTAAGATCAAATAAATTAATTTCAGGGATGTCATACGCTTTACAAACAGCTTTACCACAATTCAGTTTGACATGACTTTTAAAGAAACTAACCCGCCAAATAACGGCAAAAATTACACTACAAAACTCTGTCCATGTGTTTAGGTCATATAATAACATATATATGTCGAATAAAAACAGGTTTAGTCAAGGGTTCTTGAAATAACCTTGATTGAATATGCGTAGAATGAATTATGAGTTTGGTAACTGGGGTTTGAACAGGTTGGTTAAAGCCGTTTATATTTTTTTTGCTTATAGAGTTTGAATTCTCAAAATGTAAGTTATATGTATATAACTCGTCGTCAATATATTTAATAACGCTGTACACATGTTGTAAATGTTGGCTGTTGTTGGCGGGATAGCTAATTTAACGGTAGGAGTACAAGAAGTTAAATGTTTGGAGATGTCAGGCATTAGAATAAGAAGTTAGAAATAAAACGGACTTTTTAAGGTTGTGTAATTTAGGAATCCAGTACTACTCAGCTGGAAGTTTCTTTTGCTTTTCGTCTACCCCAAACCAAAAGGCACTGAGTCATTAGCGTGGCAACAATGTCATCCGCAGTTTGAACTGGAGTATACGAATTAGTGCTCATGAGTTCCAGAAAAAAAAACATTGACGTAACGAAGGCGTCAATGATAGCATTATTAGGTATTTTATCAGAAGGAACTTATATAAATTTGTTATGAAATTTCTGAATTCCTGATTTAAAATTACGAACAAAATCTAGGTCTCGGAGAAATTAAAGAAGGGTTAGCTGTATATAAGTTAATACAGGTATTTATGATTTTAAGCAATGACTTTTGGACTTCAGGTCCGCATGATATTTAATACTAAAATCCTCGATGGATCGGACGATCTGAGCACGACACGCATCGAAATATTTCTATATTTTGGACCATTACAAAAAAACGAATATGTTTATCCTTAAAATCAAAATTACCATACATGACATGACCTGCCGGAGCGTAGCAGAATTTGGATTTGTTTACAGTAACATACCTTGGGCGTGTTACTTTCTTTGTTAAGGTCAGAAACTTTTTAGTTGTAGTTGAAAATAATATTTCTAATTGGCTTTCAATTTGATGCTTTATATTTAATTCGATCATTTTTCATCCGTTCATTTTATTTGTTTTGTTTTGATATTTTGGATACTTGATATGTCAATACAATTAATACCCTTAATTAAGATATATTATACTTCATTTGCATATTTCCTTCTTTGCGCAAGGCGAAGTCGTCCGGTCACTATTCTGTGATAATGATCGGCCCCGGTCCGAGAGCTATTGTTTCGGACTAAAGAAAAAACGACGTCAAATTTAAAACGTATTGTTTTATTGTGTTGGTCAGTTTCAGTATAATATAAAAAATAATGTATGGTGCTTCGATACATAACATTCCAGGTCGGACCTAAAATAGTATGTAGATTAGCGATTGACACTGTTGCAGTGATTTCCGTTTGATTTTACCATTTTGTCTACTACCATAAGACCTAGATTTACGCTCATGTTAATATAGTGCAATTACCTCCCTTAGTATAATTTTCTCCATTTACAAATTGTTCAGATCGCAGAGATAATTGATGGTGCCTTGGAAGACTTTGAATATTGAGCGCATCCGACTATATACGCATATCAACTACTTGGTATGTACATTTTAATTAACTTAACATACACTTCTTGAATTTTAATTATTTGAAGATATTTTATATTTATGTTTTCTTGGAACACATTCACAACATGTACATTGGCCTAGTAGTACTAGTAGTTTACAAATTATACCCTGCCGATCGTTTTATATTATGGGTGCCTTACCCTGCATCGTTTGGTCTTGTAACTCCCACACGTGGTTCCCGGGCAAGAAAAATACTACTGCTTATACAGGCAAAGGAGTATTTAATCAAATGGAACTTGAGATTTGTTTACCCTTGTCTAGGTCAAGGTTACTAGCGTCATTGTAACTTAAGGCATGTGCTAAAAAGCTGAATGGAGTGGAGTTGTGGAGTGGAGTGTAAACGACTCCAAAACGATAACTTTACTCCGAAAGGTGGAGTGGTGAAGTTGATATGTGGAGTTGAGGGGTGGAATGTAATTGACTCCAAAATCCGTAAAAGAAAGAAAAAACACGAATAGCTGAGCTAGTGATAAAATCAGGTACATATCTAAAACTAAAAAACTTCTATAACTATAAAACTTCAAATTCTTTCATGATATCGTCCTGCTTTATAGAGTGAGCTTGAGGTGATATACATAATTTTTAATTATATTTTTTTCTTACCTATGTGCGGGGTGGGGGTTGACGTGGGGTGGGGGATGAATCTATTTTATCATGTGTCTTCATTTGTATTGCACCTTTGTATATTATGTTGTAATGTAACAGTTGAAATTATCGGTGTGTTTGCGGTTTCAGGACCCGTTTATATTACATTACGTACATTAATTCAGGGCTTTATCAATCAATGTATTTGACTAAAATCAGTATTGTTTTTAAAGGAACTGTTCTTTTCGTTTTCACTTTGAACTTATACAGGTACCATATTGTCTGAGAATTCAAATTTGCATACGCAACTTTTATGTGTACCTTTTACAATAATATATCATTTTTAGATTATTATCATCATACTAGTAGCAGAGAATTGATTTTGAAACTAACCCACATATTTTCAGAAACGTACATAATGAACTCTTTAGTAAATTATCATTTTCTTTGATTTATTTTTTGTTTAAAGACATGCAAACTTAATTAAGAGCTGTAGTCAGTAAGTACGCACACTGTTTGTAATTAAAGATAATACCGGCTGTATAGGTCACTTATCGGCTATTATTGATCCCTATTGCGTAGATAAGCCGCAAATACCTACGGCACTGAAAAATCGATAATTTTGACTGCTACATAGCGCGTTGCACATCCCCGTATCTGAGTCCCTGGCGGTTTTGAACGCCGGTAGTGAATGGCAAATTCCATATGGCGTGTTAACTACCGCTTCTTGGTAAATGTGCCATTCGCTACCGCCATTCAAACTGCATAAACGGGCACTAACGCTTTTTGGTAAATTTGACATTCTCTAACGTCATAGATCTGTAGATCTATGCTAACGTTGTTCAAAACCTCATGAACGCAGAACATTTGCGAATCAGTTATTATGTTTACATTATTTTCTCATTGTTACAGTACCAACACTAACGTGCCTTGGGAGGTTTGTAATGATGAATACGTGCAAGAAAAAAATAATATCGTCAGTGGTTATTCAGACTGCGAAATAGCCATTTTATATTGAGGTACACCGGATGCTTACACAATAAGCTCCACCTACCACACCGAGCACAGTAAGCACCGCCGAAATGTGGTTTATTCGAAATTAGACACTTTTTTCTTTCAACAGAAAGTATCAAGTTAATGTAAATATATGTGTATGAAGTTATCCCTGAAGGATATACATTTTTAACAGGGATATAAACAAGAAACGCAACAGAAACGGTAGAGTTTTCACTAAATCTTTTTGATATTGTAGACATCATTTTTGTTGAATTCAATGCGTACATTATTTAATTGATTTACTATTTTTGATCAAATCCAAATTTTGGTCTCTATACTACTCCATGCCACCACTCCACTCCACTCCTCCGCTCTACCACTCCACTCAGCTGTTTAGCACATGCCGTAAATTAAACCGGTTTTTAGCTCTACTGATCAGAGATCAGAAGAGCTTATACCGTGGTGCGGCGTCCGTCGTCCGTCTGTCCGTCCGTCCGTCCGTCTGTCCGTCTGTCTGTCCGTAAACTTTTATTTGTAGCGACAACTCCTCTGAAACTACTGGATGGATATTCATGAAACTTTACAGAAATGTTGCCCATAAAGTCTAGTTGATCCTAGCAAAAATTCATGTTGATGTGAAATCCAAGATGGCCGCCAAAGCTGAAAATAGAGTTTTAAAATACAAGTTTGTAGCGACTACTTCTTGAAAACTATAAGTGATATTGATATGGGACTTTTTCTGAAATTATCAGCATGACATGATGTTGATCCTTGTCAAAAATCGTTTTGATTCAACGTTAAACATGGCTGCCAGCGGCCATCTTTGTTTACATAGAGTTATATAGAAAAAACTTGTAGCGACTACACCTCTGAAACTACTTGACGGATTGTCATGAAACTTGACAGGAATGTTGCTCTTAATGTCTAATTGTGTCTAGCAAAATGTCAGGTCGGCCGGAAATTCAAGATGGCCGCCACGGTTAAAAATAGATTTTCGAAAAACAAGTCTGTAGCGACTACTTCCTGAAATCAAAGTCAATCAGTAGATTTTCAAGGTCATTGACCTCTTGTTTTCCTAACGCCTTCCGTTAGGAGATCAGATGGAAATTTGCGATTGTTTCTTTGGTTAATTTGATCAAAGTTAAGGTCACTTACTATATATATATATGGCTGTAGTTCACCAAGAAAAATGCACTTAAATTATTGTTAAACATAGAAATAGACAGAAGTATCCAGGAGACAACAGTTAGGAAATACACTTGTGAAAATCATCATATACACAGATAACTGATATACATGTAAATGTGTTTACACGTATATCAGTTATACTTACTTTGCTGATTAAAATGAAATAACAATGGCATACGAAACAAGGCACAATACATATTTAATCAGAAATTCTTGTAAGTTCAGGGCCTGAAACATGCACATGTTATACTTCATATTGACTAACCGATTATAACCGATGTTTGATTGGTTACATCCAACCGATTGTAACCGATGATAGTTTATAAATTTCAACCGATAGCCTATCAATATTTTTTCGATTTTAGTGTCACTGTGACATATTCCAGTTAATAGTTTGTAATGTCAATGCAATCGACTGCGGTTAGGTTGTTCTGAACTGCTGTAATCCGGGTCAATATGAATGGATGGTGTGTTATCGGTATACACACTTAAAACACAGTGTTAAATGTTTTCTTCGTAAAGTCTCGAGCTGGTGAAAAACACTTACTTTACTATCGCGCATGCGCACTCTAAATCAACTTGTAAATAACTAAGACTATGTCTTGTTTATTTTAAAAGTTGGTACACATAAGTAATATGTACATGCGGAATTGCAATTCAGGAGTATAAGCTATACTCACTGATATGCATTCGCAACATCTCGTACAGCATTACTCGAATGTAAATCTCGAAGGTTTCCATAATGGTTACGTCATCGCGCCTTAGATTTCCGCCAAAACAAATTTGCATTCAAAATTGAAGTTATCGTCCACATTTTGCAATGTCATTCAGCCGATTGCTCCATCAATAGTTTATTAACATGAAAACAGTGATAAAACTTCACCTGCATTGTAAAACATGCACCACAAGTTATACATCAACAAATGTGGCTAACGGTCATATTGTTTACATAGCAACAATGCACTATTTTCTGTGCCGTTGCCTTCCGGCTAACAGAATGTCAAGATTTTGAACATACCGAAGCCCGATCTACACACGAGGCCGGATCCTGAAGAATGACGGGATTGACCGAGCTTTCACGATTGACTGATATGCTTCGTGGCTTAGTAGTAGAGCGTCCGTATCGTATGCGGGAAATGGGTTCAATCCTCGACCGGGGCAGACCAAAGGCTTCATCAAAATGGTGCATGTAGCTCCCTTAATTGACGTTCAGCGTATAAAGGGTAGTTCTACGACTGTTCAAACCGTTTTCAGTATAATGTGACTTGGTGGGTTAAAATGTCATGTGTCTGATTGGGTGGTATTCCAGTGTGGCAGCACTTTAAATAAATACTGAAAATGGGATCTATTGGAACAACAAACACAAACAAAAAAGAAAAGTAACATAGCCGTTTTTATACGCTCGTTTTTAAAAACGGGACATATTATTGTATGGGGTTGTCCGTCCGTACGTTCGAACGTCCGTAAACATTCCGCATCATAACTAAAAAAGGTATGACCCCTCCATCATGAAACTTCATGGGTACATTGACTAGGAAATGCTTGTAAAATACTAACCCAATGATTGATATAAGCCATAGGCGTGTTTAACAATTGTTATTAAGATCTAAACTAACATAATAACATAAAGGAAACGGGCGTATAATGCCCCGTTAGGCGGCGCTCTTGTTATTAAGTCTATTAATGGGCAGTAATATAAGGTGTAACACCTCTCACACGATCTAGCACCGGCTTTAGCAGTTTTTACGTACAGTACAGTACAGTACAGTACAGTACAGTACAGTACAGTACAGTACAGTACAGTACAGTACAGTACAGTACAGTACAGTACAGTACAGTACAGTACAGTACAGTACAGTACAGTACAGTACAGTACAGTACAGTACAGTACAGTACAGTACAGTACAGTACAGTACAGTACAGTACAGTACAGTACAGTACAGTACAGTACAGTACAGTACAGTACAGTACAGTACAGTACAGTACAGTACAGGTACAGTACAGTACAGTACAGTACAGTACAGTACAGTACAGACACACACATACACACACACACACACACACTATTATATTGTTTATCTTTTTACAGTTAATCTTCACATTATTATTAAGGACATTTCCTACAATTTCTTCGTATTTTTTCATATGCACACCTTTTTTTAGCTCTACTGATCAGAGATCAGCAGAGGTTATGCCGTGGTGCGGTGTCCGTCGTCCGTCTGTCCGTCTGTCTGTCCTTCCGTAATTTTTTTTTATAGCGACTACTCCTCTGAAACTACTGAATGGATTTTCATGAAACTTTACAGAAATGTTGTCCATGAAGTCTAGTTGATCCTAGCAAAAATTCATGTTGATGTGAAATCCAAGATAGCCGCCAAAGCTAAAAATAGATTTTTAAAAAACAAGTTTGTAGTGACTACTTTTTGAAAACTCTAAGTGATATTGATATGGGATTTTTTCTAAAATGATCAGCATGACATGATGTTGGTCTTGTCGAAAATTGTTTTGATTCGACGTTAAACATGGCTGCCATCGGCCATCTTTGTTTACATAGAGTTATATAATGAAAACTTGTAGCGACTACTCCTCTGAAACTACTTGACGGATTTTCATGAAACCTCACAGGAATGTTGCTCTTGATGTCTAAATGATCCTAGCAAAATTTCAGGTCGACCGGAAATTCAAGATGGCCGCCATTTCAAAAAACAAGTTTGTAGCGACTACTTCTTGAAAACTTTAAGTAATATTGATATGGAACTTTTTCTAAAATAATCAGCATGGCATGATGTTGGTCCTTGTTGACTTTTGATTCGACGTTATACATGGCTGCCAGCGGCCATCTTTGTTTACATATTGTTACAAGATATGCAATTTATTTTGTTTCAGACAACACCTAAAGATGACATAGCATCATGCACGATCATCTTTAAATGCACGTGGATATATGGATACAGAACAGAGACCGTTTCAGTGTAACATATGCAGCAAAGGATTTACAAAGCCAAATAATCTCAACAGGCACATGCGCACGCATATGTCGGAAAGACCATTTAAGTGTAGCGTTTGCGGGAAAGGATTTATTGAGTTAGGCATTTTTAAAAAGCACAAGCTCGTACATACAGGCGAAAGACCATTTAAGTGTAGTTTGTGCAATAAAGGATTTAGCCAGTCAGGCACTCTTAAAACACACAAGCTCATACATACTGGTGAGACACCATATAAGTGTGACGTGTGCGGTAAAGGGTTTACTGTGTCAGGCGCCCTTACAAGACATAAGCGCATACATACAGGCGAAACACCATATGCTTGTAGCGTGTGCAGTAGAAGATATACCAATTCAGGCAATCTTAAAAGACACCTGCGCATACATACAGGCGAAAAACCATTTAAGTGTAGCGCCTGCAGTAAAAGATTTCCAAACCCACGTCAGCTTAAAATACACATCCGCGTACATACAGGCGAGAAGCCCTATAAGTGTAGCGTTTGTAGTAATAACTTTGCCGAGTTAGGCACTCTTAAAGGACACATGCGCGTACATACAGGAGAGAAACCATACAAGTGTAGCGTGTGCAGTAAAGGATTTACTTCGTCAGGCGCTCTTAAACAACACACGTACATACATCTAGGCGAGACACCATATACGTGTAGCGTATGTAGTAAAGGATTTATTCAGTTCGGCAGTCTTAAAAACCACAGGCGAATGCATACATGCAATACGCCATAAACATGTAACGTGTGCAATCAATGATTTATTCATTCAGATGATTGTAAAGTTTACATGATTTCATTTATCGTTGAAGTATTTCAATTAACATGACGCCAGTTGTCAATCATTTATCCATTTCAACCAATCAAACCAACAAGATACCTCCGGCAATCAATAGCACGTGCAACTGTTTTATTATATAACATATTGTCAATATGCTCCGACATCAACAATAGTGCGGAGATATCTTAATTGGTGGCATTACGTTAAATAGCCCATGAACCTGAGCAGGGTCCTTATATTATATAACTGGTCTTGAAACACTAATGTAAATATTATAACAATATTTCATGGGTATCCGGCGAAGATAGAGAATTCCAACGCGAGGTATCAATCGTGAACGCTCGGCCAATCCCGTCATTCTTCAGTATCCCACCTCGTGTGTATCACGGCGCTTCGGTATGTTCAAATTATTGACGTTTTGATCGAACAGATAATAGTGCACTGTTGCTATGTAAACAATATGGCCGTTATCCTCAAGTGCTGATGTATAATTGGCGTTGAATGTTTGTTTTTTATAACGCAGTTGAAGGTTTTATCACTGCTTTCATGTAAATAAACCATTGATGGAGCAATCGACTGAATAACATTGCAACATCTGGATGATAATTTTGATTTTGGATGCAAATTTGTTTTGGCGGGAATCCAAGGCGCGATGACGTAACTAATATGGAAACATGCGTATTACATTCGAGTAATGCTGCGAAGCAGTGTACGAGATGTTGCGAATACCCGAGGTATACCGGTAAGTGTTTTTATTGGATTAAAACACTTATACCGAGGTTTGGAATTCCATATCTGAACCGAATACCCATGATAGATTATTTTTCTTGCATATCGGAGCCATGTTGTGCGTTGACGCCGCCAGCTACTAACATTTTGCATGATTTCCTGCATACCTGATGTTATGTTGGTGCGTGCGTGAATTTTGTCTCCGTATGCATGTAAGCTGCATCCCAAAATAGGGTTGTCGTCTCTACCTGTATCTATCGTTTTACGGCTTAGCGAGCATGTTATGCGTATCGGCTCTACAAAAAAAGCGAACGGTATTGTTACATTTTAATTAATAATTTGAAGAATAGTTCACCGATTTTTAAAAGCCATTTCTTCGTTTGTTTTTTGTAGAGCCGATATGCATAACACGCTCGATAAACTGTAAATCGATAGATACAGGTAAAGAGGAAAACCATATTTTGGATTATTGCATACGCATTTACAAGCTCCGTTTACTTTCAATGAAACATGTCCTGCGCAAAATCAACGAGTTCCAAGTAATATTTAGCCATACAAATTCAATAACCTTTTTATTGTATACTTTCATATTGTTTTCGATCAATGTTAATTGTATGACTATTACTTTTCATTGTATTTGTGTTATTTCTATAGCTTTTGATGGAATTCCTATCTTGTCATTCAGTTTCATTTTGTGTGGATGATTATTATGCGCGAAAACAACGTCGACGTCGGATGACGTCATTAAAAACATCAAGCGATTTTCTAAAGTTTGTTTACCATTCGATAACGTTAAAAACAATGGGTGAGTGACCATTTCAATTATTGTATCAATTTCTGCCATAAAAGATTGAAAAAAAAACACTTTTTTTTTGTTGACGCTATAGGAAGGATTCCGTTATTTTATTTGAAAGTAATTCCTTATTTCTATTTCGCGGCTCTTAGCAAGCACGAGAAAAAGTTCCGATGCAATATCAATGTGTGCAATATCGTAGAATATTGCACATTTAGCTCAATGCAATCTAAACGGGACAATATGAAAGTATACAATAATATAGGTTATTGAATTTGTATGGCTAAATATTACTTGGAACGAGTTGTTTTGGCAAAGGACGACGAGCTTTCAATCAATGTTAATTGTATGACTATTACTTTTCATTGTATTTGTGTTATTTTTATAGCTTTTGATGGAATTCCTATCTTGTCATTCATTTTCATTTTGTGTGGTTGATTATTTTGCGCGAAAACGACGTCGACGTCGGATGACGTCATTAAAAACATCAAGCGATTTTCTAAAGATTGTTTACCATTCGATAACGTTAAAAACAGTGGGTGAGTGACCATTTCAATTATTGTATCAATTTCTGCAAGAAAAGGTTGAAAAAAAAAACACTTTTTTTTTGTTGACACTATAGGAAGGATTCCGTTATTTTATTTGAAAGTAATTCCTTATTTCTATTTCGCGGCTCTTAGCAAGCACGAGAAAAAGTTCCGGTGCAATATCAATGTGTGCAATATCGTAGAATACTGCACACTTAGCTCAATGCAAACTAAACGGGACAATATGAAAGTATACAATAATCGCTCATATTGACGTGTAGCAAAGTCATATTGGATGTGTACTGTATACTCGTTTGTGATTGGTGCAATATTCTTTTTATGTCAAAGAAAGTATGTCACGTGATGTAAACAATGTTGATTTCATGTGAAAATTCCCACGATGCAACTATAATAATTATGTTTGCTTCAAATAAATGTTTTTGATGAAAATTAAATGTTTATTGTTCCAATGTAAAAATGCATATGCAATAAAAGATTATTGTATTTATATTGGGATATATGCACTCGTTCTTTCGCGAATAAATATTGCGCTCCTAAGTTGCGCAATATTAATCCGCAAAAGATATCCCAATACAAATCTAACATATAAATACAGCGTTGTTTCAAGACCAGTAATAAGGACCATGTCCTGAGGTAGTGTATGGAATCGATAATTTGGCGTTGTTTTGGTTCAGTCCAATGCATTAATATAAACACTGACCGGTAAAACAGGTGATGCCCGTTTAGTGATGCGATAGTATATTTTAAATGTAAACTGCCGGATGCATCGAGCGCAAAGCGCAGTGGTTATCAGTCTGCAGTTGGAATCATTATACAGTAACCCGCAGTGGTTCGAATGACACACGGAGCTATTGTTTCGTTCGTCTTTTATATGTGTTGTGGGTATATGTGTAGTTTGCACATGGATTTTTTTTATCTCTTTTCTCGTGCATGTAATATTTGAATGAATTGTTCTAAACTTATTGTACCAAGACTTGTTCTTATCTTTATGTGTGTGTACTTCTGTATTTCGCTCTGAAAACAAATATGGATATTAAACAAAATCGTATAAAAATAAAACAGAAACTATCTGAGGACGAAAAATGTGAAACATGCATTTTATATAAAATAAAATAAAAAAAAAAGAAAGAAAAAAAACGCCATCGATCAAATAGAATAGCCCTAAAATAAAGCACCGATCAAATGGAATATCCCTAAAATAAGGCATTGCAAAGTATCTAGAGTCTGTCAAGGACTTGAAAATGTACACCACTTAGAAATCATTGTCCATGTATTAACCATGAATGTATTAAACAATGTAGGGATATATTCCCAAACTTTACACAACATAATTGTGATTCACAATGTTTTGAAAAACCGCTTTGTGGCTTAGGCTTATCTTGTTTAACTGGTAGCAGATGGAACTTTACATACAATACCAACACTGGAGGACTCTATGTATGACCTGTTCCACAACATTGCATCTGATACCGACATAGGAACTTTTGACTGGCCTGAAATCAACTTGATGGTGACACGAACTGAAATATAAGGCAAAGTGTTCGAGAGAATGAAACAAAATAAGCCTCGAAATAAGCGATAGAGATCCATTTATAAATTAAGCAACCACATCAGTATAAAAACAACAGCCACTGTAATGAAAACATTAGTATACGCAAACTGATTAAATGTAAAGTGGATCGCTAGACAAAAAGCAATGGATGTTTATATACAGACAAATAGACGAAAGTCAAGAATACTGGAGGCATGATTTATTATAATGGCCCGCCCTGGAGGCTGGGGTCACCGTTTTACATATAGTTATATAGGACAATCCTTAAAAACTCTTCTTCTCTGAAAGTACAAGAGCTAGAGGTCTGATATTGTTTATGTTACCTAAGCTTATGATCCTCTACAGAGTTTGTGCAAATGGTGATCCCGGGATCGCATTTGAGTTTGCCCTGAGCTCACATGTTTTATATTAAATTATATAGGGAAACTCTTCTCTGAAGCCACAAGGCGTAAAGCGCTCAAATGTTGCATGCAGCATCTGATTTGAACCTATACTAAAAGTTCTATGATCGATGATAATCCACTAATCTTACCACTGCCCCACATATTCGTAGATTCGTTTTGTATTGCAATCGTGGTACTTAAATAGTTAAACAACCCAAGTCAATGATAGGTTTCCGTTAATTTACCGGCCCACCATATTCGTTAAGGTATGACACCACTAATTATTTTCCCCATAGACACCAATGTTAAAGTGTCGCATATTAATGATTTGCTGCAAATTCAACTCGAGTATGGATAATGCAGTAGTGTAATGTTCATATAGAAAACTAATTTTCCACTTGAAAAAAACACCAGAAAAGGTGGGCTCACAAGACATGTAAGAAAATTCTTGTTTACTAAACAGGTCAACGGTACAGCTGTTTTCATTGCTCACAAAGTATAAGCATAGAGTCTAAATTTCGAAAATGTTCATCAGTGATCCAGTAAAACCTATTAATAAGCTTCTTATATATACAACCACAATATCGATTAGAAATGGGCAGTTTTCCCCTATTTATAATGCCCATTTCCATCAAAAAAGGAGGGATTACTTTTAATTATAGGAACTACATTCGACTACACCTCGGAGGTTTTCATGTAATTAGTGGTGGTAAACCTTAACGCTAATTTATCGAGTCCGGACTGTATGATCATCGTGGACATTGTAACATACTCAAGTGTATGAAACAAACTGACCATGAGCTGTCATCCGAATCAGTGTTACATGCCCTGTCTGGGTACCTGTAAGGCTCTTAATAACCAGTGAGGCTCTTTAATGCACACCGGGATACAAATCAATAGTACACTTAAGGATATTTTCCTACTGTTTCGTATGCGCATCTTTTTCACCTATGACTATCTAACAGCGACTATGTACACACATAACATAGTGTTTTTTTCAAAAGTGTATGACATTTGTATTTTTCACTAGTTTTCATAATTATGAACCTAATTAGTTGTTTAGATATGAATACATTTGTCGATACACTGAAATCGAGTATACTTGCCATAACATAGAGTGGGTCTCTTCTCCCACCACAGCTGATCTACAGACAAATGCCGCCCAAAGGGAGTGAACTTTCAGAATCATGGGATCCGGATGTTGCGTACTCCGGGTCACACTGGAGCACTAATGATACCGTGCTTCGTTACGTGGGTTGTGTGATAGTGCCCTACGCATTACGTGGTTCCGCCTTAATTGCATTAAGCGATGGGAAAGCTTATATAAGCAGGATTTTATAACGGATATTTCGACAATAAAACACGTTTAAAACATGTTTTTACAGAAAAAAATGCGGTAACCTGTTTAAAATTACACTCCCTTTGGGCGGCAATTGTCTGTAGATCCGCCCCGTGTGGTCCCCGGGGCCCCCGTTTGGTCACGGGGCAAATAATAGGGCCACTGCAGATCCCTTTGGAGGGTTAGGCAGAGGGTTAGAACCCCCCCCCCCTCCCCCCCCCCCCCCCCAAATTCATGTTCTATCATTTTTTGTTCATGTTCATTAAAGGTCTTCATCTTGATCCCTGCATTGTTTCAGGTGCCATCTCGCTCGCATCAAAAGAGCAGTGGCAGAAAAACAATAAACGTGGCTCCAGCGTAAATGGAGTTTCTACGATAGAATTTGCAGCAACTCTGCAGTTCAGGGTGAGAAGGTCCTAGGCCCATTTTCCATATTTTATCTCGATGTACATGGAGGATGAGCCTGGCATTTTCACGCCTGTTAGGCGCCATATAACCTTTATAAGTGTTGGTGCGCCTTAAAACCCAGTTCAATTCAAAATTGTCTGTAGATCCATTTTAGTTTAATAAACGTAACATGTAACGCTGTGGAAAGGACTGTAACTAATGTTGGAATAACTTGTAGTCCAACCCAATTGCTTTGTTTATGCTTATTTTGCCACTGCTTATATATATATGTATTGTATAATGAAGCTTGCAATAAATATTATTAAACTAAATGTATTTAGTATTTGGTTTTGTTAATGTATTTAGTATTTGGTTTTGTTAATTAAAGCCCCGTGTGGTTCCCGGGGGCCCCCGTTTGGTCACGGGGCAAAGAATAGGGCCACTGCAGATCCCTTTGGAGGGGTAGGCAGAGGGGTAGAATCCCCCCACATTCATGTTCATTTTATCATTTTTTGTTCATGTTCATTAAAGGTCTTCATCATGATCCCTGCATTGTTTCAGGTGCTATCTCGCTCGCATCAAAAGAGCAATGGCAGGAAGACAGTAACGTGGCTCCAGCGTAAATGGAGTTTCTACGATAGAATTTGCAGCAACTCTGTAGTTCAGGGTGAGAAGGTTCTAGGCCCATTTTCCATATTTTGTCTCGATGTACATGGAAGATGAGCCTGGCATGTTCATGTCTTTAGGAGCCATATAACCTTTTCATGTGTTGGTGCGCCTTAAAACCCCAATTCAATTCAATTGTTAATAAAATATATATGCATGCGCGTTTGTTTTTCTGCGAGTATTTGGTTTTGTTAATTAAATATATAAAATTATGTATGTGTCCAATTCATTTAAAACACCGCAAGTGTTCACTTTCTAAGATAAATTGCCGACGAAATAAAATCAAAGCGCTGAAGGCACTGGAATTGTTCGGTTCTCAAAGTGTTCAGAGGCATAGACACCAGTAGATCTATTCAGTACAGAACACACACAGGGGTGGGGTGGGCTGTGGTGGGGGCCAGAATAAGGAAAATCAACTGGTCTACCAACCCTCGCTGCTGGAACTCAACACGATAAAAAAAGTCAATATTTCACCATGCGTTTCGGCACATCCCTTATGAATGTTTGTACTCTATAGAGCGCGGTTTGGTCACTTGACCGTGCTTTCGCGCCTTAGTATTATTGAGCTGTTTTTGTCTCGCCTTTTGGAAGAAAAAAAAGAGACATCCGGCTGCGGCGAAGGCGTCAACATTCAAGTTTTGTGTTTAGGTCATTTTCTCACAAACTGTATGCACTAGATCTTTCAACTTTGTTTATTGTTGTATCTTGTGTGGTACATCGCAACTTCACAAAGCAAATGTGGAAGTGACCTTGACCCTAAAAGCAAAGGGCAGATAACTTAATATTTTTTACGTTCAACTTTTGCGTTTAGGTCACTTTTTCGCAAACTGTATGCACTAGACCTTTCAAATTTTGCTTATAGTTGTATCTTGGGTTCATTGCAACGTAACAAATCAAATGTGGAAGTGACTTTGAAATCAAAGGGCAGATAACTTACCATTGGGCTGCCGGTAAGCACAAAAGACCATTATTGCAAGCCCTTACAGTAGAAAGTATTAAGCAATAAAGCAAATTGAATATTACATTATTAAGGACATAAATACATGTGCACCAAAGTAAATGTTCATTATGAAGGCATTTTTCTGATAAGCGTTTAAGAAAATGTTGAAAGCACAGTTGATATTCAAGCATAATTGCAAATGCACCGAATTCAATCATTTCAAATGTTTCTTATCAATTCGTACGGACAGCAAATTTGGAGGAAAATAATGTCAACCGAGGCGAAGACGAGGTTGATATAATTTTTCCGAAGGTTAACAAAATCCACTGTCACCCTCACTGGGATGCAATATTTATTTTAATGTTTTGATTAAAATTTAAATATACGAGGGGGAAAAATCGCAATATTTTTTTTTTTTTTTTTTTTTTTTTTTTAAGTTTTATTTTTATACCAGTTTTGATTTAAAGTAACAAATCTGCTCGCCACATTTTTTTATTGTCGTTTTGGTAAACCAAGCGTCTTACGATTGACAAAACTTCAACTGTGTTTTAATAAGCGTCCACCGATTTCCAATTGCCAAAGCGTATCGTTATTGGAAAAACCCAAAACCTATTTTTATACTTACCGTGACGTCACAATCGTGTGACAGTAAAAATTGCTTCACGCTATAAGGGTATGGGCAATTTATACAGGAGTGTAAACGTGAGGTATATTTCCCATCGCTACTTGGTCATTGAAAAAGCATGGGAATCTTGTTTATTTACTGACTCCATGCTCCATGGTCGATCAACTCGGGTATATAAATTGAGGTCCGCTTATAGTTTTTTCTTTGTGTTAAGCCCGGTACACACGGTAATATTTATCTTATAAGATATGTCTTGTGAGACAAATTGCATCGTGTGTACAGGGGTTTAAGACACAATTTATGACCTGAAAGATGTCTTCCAGAAGTAGAACATGCTCTATTTCCATAAGACAAGATCAAAAGCACCGCCATCCAACCACACATGGTGATACTGTGGCCAAAGTGCACTGCGTTCCAGATTTGACATAAATTTCGCAGAATAGGGGCTACATGCATGGTAGATTTGTACACGCGGGTATTTTAGTTCATACATTGATGAATTGCTGGGATATTATGAGGAAGAGGAAGTTTTGTGGACAGTCACGCACATAGACTACCACAAGAAAGATGTATGACAAGGCGCTTTCATTCTTTACATTCTGGAAAGATCAAGTATGCATTATTTGAAGGTCACCAGAAAATCCCATAAAATTAATCTCAGCGTGTGTACAGGCAATCTCATAAGATATATTGTATCAGATTTGTCTTATAAGATTTGTCCTATGAGATAATCTTACCGTGTGTACCAGGCTTTACATTGCTATATTAGATATTGTCTTGGGTAAGAAAAGCTAAACACAACTTTGTAATTTAGAAAACCATATTCATAATTTAGCTATTTTAAATTTAAAAAAAACTTGTCTGATATTTCTTTATTGTTTCTAGAACAAGAATGATAGCAAAGTATTAAATGAACAACTTTCTGTTGTGTATTCATGTGCTTATGTGTTCATATTTTACTGCACACAAAAAGGCTTTATTGGATGGACTTCATAATCTGAATCAAAATTGAATATCACAATGTTCTCATGAAATTGCATGGCTAACAGTGATTTACAAGTTTTTATTTATTCAAGGCTCATTAAGACATTCCCCGTCTATGAAATATGGTGCTGCATTCTGTATTAATTAGCTAAATGTGTGTCCAATTGAGTCTTTTTTGATGTCCACGAGCGAACGTAACCGAATTAATCTGCTGACTCGGGACATAAACTAAACGTCGAAGGTGAGAAATTGAAGCAAAGTTAGCTGGACGTGTGTCCAATTGGGTCTCCTTTGATGTCTACGAGCGAGCGTAAACGCCGAAGGTGCGAAATTCTCATGACCATTCAAACGTCATTAGGATATGTTTGATCCAAAATATTCGCGGTTAGAGGATTAGAATTAGAAAAAAACATTGTCCAGTCGTAGGTACTTATTTGTTCAACACAAAGTAAAGAATCAACATCTTAATAATTTACATAGTATATAAGATTTTCGTTGTGTCTTACATTATGCCATAGTCACTTCCATGTTATATTTGTCCCCGTGTGGTTGCCGGGGTAGAATACAACCACTGCAAACACACCGTCACATGCAGAGGGGTAGGACCCCCCCCCCCCCCCCCCCCCCCATTCATATTTATTTTGTCATTTTTTGTTCATGCTCATTAAAGGTCTTCATCATGATCCCTGCCATTGTTGCAGGTGCCATCTCGCTCACATCACTAAGAGCAGTGGCAGAAAAACAATAAACGTGGCTCCAGCGTAAATGGAATTTTTACGATAGAATTTGCAGCAACTCTGCAGTTCAGGGTGAGAAGGTTCTAGGCCCATTTTCCATATTTTATCTCGATGTACATGGAAGATGAGCTGGCATGTTCATGCCTGTAAGGCGCCATATAACCTGTAATGTGTTGGTGCGCCTTAAAACCCCAATTCAATTCAATTTAGTATTTTATATTATATTTGACTATTTCTTATCTTTTTATTATGTCTATGTATGTATTTACATATCCAATTTTACAACATGCATACTTATTGAGCATGTCTGAATTGTTATTTCATTTTGTGTAATCACATATGCAAACTGTGGACCGCATATGACTTCGTAATTATTCAATATGTCTTACGTTTAGTTCATTCTATGCATTTAAAATCTAAACATTACGGGTAACTTTGCACTTGTATTATGGAGCCGTCATAGGTAAAGAATCAACACCTGAATAATTTACATAGTATATAAGATTTCCATTGTGTCTTATATTATACTATCGTCTCTTCTATGTTATATTTAATATATGACTATTTCGTATCTTGTCCATTGTCTTGTTTTTCTCATGAGCCGGAATAATGCGTCTATGACCTTACTATTCCAGATATTATTATTTTCCGAGCTTCGCATTTTAACCAACCTAATTTACTTTTATGTGTTTGATATCGAGTATGTTAACTGCAGCTTTTTAACCGTACCTTTACTCTTGAATGTCTGTTTATGAGATAAGTGGATTACGTCTATAATGACGATTTTCATATTGACTTATCGCTAAATCAATGATCGCTCGTATGCATTAAAATATCCGTTTTTACAACATGCATACTTATTGAACATGTCTATGTAATGAAATATACCTAATGAGGATAGCATATGACTTCGTAATTATTTAACATGTCTTATGTTTTAGCTCATTCTATTTTTATTTATATTTGGGATTATACACACATGTATGCTTATATCTACAGTCATGGTGTAAATGTGCGTGAGTTCATTTATGTGTTTTATTCCGTATATGTCGTTATATCGTGAACATCTATAATTATTATAACCCCGTAGTTGATATGTCTGCACCATATAATTTTTGCACCTGTGTAATCATTGTTGTTTTATACAGAGGAATATATATACCTATTTATACCTATGTATACCTATTAACATATATAGAGCTACATCTTGTTATTGTCCTGCAGTTGTTATGTCTCCAACATATACTTTATAACTATGTGTATTCATTGTTGTTTTACTGTATTTATGCCCCTTGTTTATATTTCCTTCATTTACATGCATAATGCGACTGTTTTTTCGTACGTTTTTGTGATAGTTAACATTCGGTTTAGAAGTGTTGTTGATTGCATGTTTAGTTAATGTGATTGATTTATATATATGTATAACCGTCATTTCTCCAATATATATATGTGTCGAATATTACTTGTTGTGTTTGTATGGTCATACGAGTTAACAGTTTGAAGCTCCACAACCCCCGTCGGTCATACAGTTTGAAACCGCTACTATGGTCAGACACCCGGAACCCCAACTTAAAAATTGCCTTACTTTACTAACGTAAATCGCTAGCTGAGGATTTGGAGATCCGTACTATAGACATCGTATCCCCTCAGAACGGGATATCAGTTTGCATGTCAGTACATACACGACCTTACAGTGTAAACAAGATCGTACACGCTACACAGATAAGTAGTAATACACGATATAATGAAAAACATGCTAAAGGGTATATCTCACTGTTAAAGGTACTATATAAACTTGCCAGACTACGGAACATACCGTAATAACTGCCGAGAATATGGGATATCCCTATATACCAGTACCACAGCGAGTGCCAACTGTGAACTAGACGGTCCGATATATTTTGAAATATTCAAAATAAGGGATTCTCCTACAAAACATACTAAGACAATAAGCATATTGTCATTGATAATACAAATAATTTAGGATTTCATTGCAACTGAAGAAGACCTTTTTAGGTCGAAAGCGCTATTGCAAATCGGGATATTGTCTTCCCGAGTGAAATCATACAAGACACATAATACACACGTCTCTAAAATATCTCTAGGTATTTTGCTTGTTTTTTTTATTTTTAAAAGAAACAGCACTACAGAAGGCGTGTGCATTACCTCATAATATTATCAAATATTACGTTTATACGAATTATAAACCCACTACTGTATATTATATATATTCTATATAGGAACTGGTTAATTATATATAGAAAATGGGTAGACTGATCAATACACAGTTTACGACCAAAATATATAATATGCAACAAAACAGTAGCAAACGGGAAAAAAACGCTGGGGATGTGAAAAAAAACCGTGGCTAGTGTACTAACTGGGCATGTCACTACCACGAGACAGTTTGAAACCGCTACTATGGTCAGACACCCGGAACCCCAATTTAAAACTTGTACTATCAGCGACTCAGATTATCGCGAGGTCGGGGACTCCTTTACCTGTCATCCATGTGGACCGACGGGGGGTTGTGGAGCTTCAAACTGTTAACTCGTATGACCATACAAACACAACAAGTAATATTCGACACATATATGTATTGGAGAAATGACGGTTATCTACATATAAATACATCAATCACATGAACTAAACATGCAATCAACAACACTTCTAAACCGAATGTTAACTATCACAAAAACGTACGAAAAAACAGTCGCATTATGCATGTAAATGAAGGAAATATAAACAAGGGCATAAATACAGTAAAACAACAATGAATACACATAGTTATAAAGTATATGTTGGGAGACATAACAACTGCCAGGACAATAACAAGATGTAGCTCTATATATATTAATAGGTATACATAGGTATAAATAGGTATATATATTCCTCTGTATAAAACAACAATGATTACACAGGTGCAAAAATTATATGGTGCAGACATATCAACTACGGGGTTATAATAATTATAGATGTTCACGATATAACGACATATACGGAATAAAACACATAAATGAACTCACGCAACATTTACACCATGACTGTAGATATAAGCATACATGTGTGTATAATCCCAAATATAAATAAAAATAGAATGAGCTAAAACATAAGACATGTTAAATAATTACGAAGTCATATGCTATCCTCATTAGGTATATTTCATTACACAGACATGTTCAATAAGTATGCATGTTGTAAAAACGGATATTTTAATGCATACGAGCGATCATTGATTTAGCGATAAGTCAATATGAAAATCGTCATTATAGACGTAATCCACTTATCTCATAAACAGACATTCAAGAGTAAAGGTACGGTTAAAAAGCTGCAGTTAACATACTCGATATCAAACACATAAAAGTAAATTAGGTTGGTTAAAATGCGAGCTCGGAAAATAATAATATCTGGAATAGTAAGGTCCTAGACGCATTATTCCGGCTCATGAGAAAAACAAGACAATGGACAAGATACGAAATAGTCATATATTAAATATAACATAGAAGAGACGATAGTATAATATAAGACACAATGAAAATCTTATATACTATGTAAATTATTCAGGTGTTGATTCTTTAACTATGACGGCTCCATAATACAAGTGCAAAGTTACCCGTAATGTTTAGATTTTAAATGCATAGAATGAACTAAAACGTAAGACATATTGAATAATTACGAAGTCATATGCGGTCCTCAGTTTGCATATGTGATTACACAGAATGAAATAACAATTCAGACATGCTCAATAAGTATGCATGTTGTAAAAATGGATATGTAAATACATACATAGACATAATAAAAGATAAGAAATAGTCAAATATAATATAAAATACTAAATATAACATGGAAGTGACTATGGCATAATATAAGACACAACGAAAATCTTATATACTATGTAAATTATTAAGATGTTGATTCTTTACTTTGCGTTGAACAAATAAGTACCTACGACTGGACAATGTTTTTTCTAATTCTAATCCTCTAACCGCGAATATTTTGGATCAAACATATCCTAATGACGTTTGAATGGTCATGAGAATTTCGCACCTTCGGCGTTTACGCTCGCTCGTAGACATCAAAGGAGACCCAATTGGACACACGTCCAGCTAACTTTGCTTCAATTTCTCACCTTTGACGTTTAGTTTATGTCCCGAGACAGCAGATTAATTCGGTTACGTTCGCTCGTGGACATCAAAAAAGACTCAATTGGACACACATTTAGCTAATTATTTCATAGACGGGGAGATTTTACCAAGCTAGCAGTCGCTGTCTATACATCGACTGAGGTACACGTACATTTTCAGCTCTGAAAATACTGTATAACTCGATCTTTATTTGTTCTCTTTGGTTAAATTAAAGGCTTTATAAGACGAACTAGACGGTATCAACCCGATCTGATCTTATATCTGGACTAAACCAGACTCTTAACGGCATTAAGCCGAAGAGTGCCTTTGAGTGTATTCTTCTATACATACACTCATAAACATATAACTGTAAGACAATACAGACGGTATCAACCCGATCTGGTCTTACCCCTATCTACTCTCTATTCTCTTTGGTCAAAATTGAAGGCTGACTAAGACAAACTAGACGGTACCAACCCGATCTGATCTTATTTCTGGACTCAACCAGACTCTTAACGGCATCACGCCGTAGAGTGCCTTTGAGTGTATTCTCCAATACATACACTCATAAACATTAACTGTAAGACAATATAGACGGTATCAACCCGGTCTAGCCTTACCCATGTATACTTAAAGTATACTCATCTATACAAAAAGTGGAGACACCAAAAGAAATTGACAATATATAAGACACATATAGATTGCCTTACTTTACTAACGTAAATCGCTAGCTGAGGATTTGGAGATCCGTACTATAGACATCGTATCCCCTCAGAACGGGATATCAGTTTGCATGTCAGTACATACACGACCTTACAGTGTAAACACGATCGTACACGCTACACAGATAAGTAGTAATACACGATATAATGAAATACATGCTAAAGGGTATATCTCACTGTTAAAGGTACTATATAAACTTGCCAGACTACGGAACATACCGTAATAACTGCCGAGAATACGGGATATCCCTATAAACCAGTACCACAGCGAGTGCCAACTGTGAACTAGACGGTCCGATATATTTTGAAATATTCAAAATAAGGGATTCTCCTACACAACATACTAAGACAATAAGCATATTGTCATTGATAATACAAATAATTTAGGATTTCATTGCAACTGAAGAAGACCTTTTTAGGTCGAAAGCGCTATTGCAAATCGGGATATTGTCTTCCCGAGTGAAATCATACAAGACACATAATACACACGTCTCTTAAATATCTCTAGGTATTTTGCTTGTTTTTTTTATTTTTAAAAGAAACAGCACTACAGAAGGCGTGTGCATTACCTCATAATATTATCAAATATTACGTTTATACGAATTAACGTATATATAAACCCACTACTGTATATTATATATATTCTATATAGGAACTTGTTAATTATATATAGAAAATGGGTAGACTGATCAATACACAGTTTACGACCAAAATATATAATATGCAACAAAACAGTAGCAAACGGGAAAAAAACGCTGGGGATGTGAAAAAAAACCGTGGCTAGTGTACTAACTGGGAATGTCACTACCACGAGACAGTTTGAAACCGCTACTATGGTCAGACACCCGGAACCCCAATTTAAAACATTTACCTCATTCATCACCTTCATGTATTAAAACCTAAGATGAAGTTATTGAATGTGATGAAGTTATTAAAATACAATTTGGAACCTATCAAGACTCTGTTGTGCTCATACCTTCCGAACGCGCCACCGGCCACAAGGGGGAGGGATTATATACCCCAGAGCCAAACACACACGCACACACTACATTGTGGAACCCTGCATAGAAGCTTTTTTTTAAAAAATAGGACACGGCACACAAGTGGTTTTATAATTTAGTGACCAAGCACAGAACTGGTTTACAGTGCTGTTTATTGGATAGGGACATGCCCAAATGTAACAGATAACTAAACTTCAATGAACCGCTGGCCAAAATACCTGGTGCAGGATAAATAAAACACCATCGATCAAATGGAATAGCCCTAAAATAAGGCATATGAAAAGTATCTAAAGTCTGTCAAGGACTTGAAAATGTACACCACTTAGAAATCATTGTCCATGTATTAACCATGAATGTATTAAACAATGTAGGGATATATTCCCAGAATGTATTAAACAATGTAGGGATATATTCCCAGAATGTATTAAACAATGTAGGGATATATTCCCAGAATGTATTAAGCCTGGTACACACGGTAAGATTATCTCATAGGACAAATCTTATAAGACAAATCTGATACAATACATCTTATGAGATTGCCTGTACACACGCTGAGATTAATTTTATGGGATTTTCTGGTGACCTTCAAATAAGTGCATACTTGATCTTTCCAGAATGTAAAGAATGAAAGCGCCTTGTCATACATCTTTCTTGTGGTAGTCTATGTGCGTGACTGTCCACAAAACTTCCTCTTCCTCATAATATCCCAGCAATTCATCAATGTTATCATTCGTCCAGTTTCTTGCCATGTTGCTATGTATGAACTAAAATACCCGCGTGTACAAATCTACCATGCATGTAGCCCCTATTCTGCGAAATTTATGTCAAATCTGGAACGCAGTGCACTTTGGCCACAGTATCACTATGTGTGGTTGGATGGCGGTGCTTTTGATCTTGTCTTATGGAAATAGAGCATGTTCTATTTCTGGAAGACATCTTTCAGGTCATAAATTGTGTCTTAAACCCCTGTACACACGATGCAATTTGTCTCACAAGACATATCTTATAAGATAAATCTTACCGTGTGTACCGGGCTTTAAACAATGTAGGAATATATTCACAGAATGTAATAAAAAAAGTGGGGATATATTCCCAGAATGTATTAAACAATGTAGGGATATATTCCCAGAATGTATTAAACAATGTAGAATGTATTAAACAATGTAGGGATATATAATGTAGGGATATATTCCCAGAATGTATTAAACAATGTAGGGATATATTCCCGGAATGTATTAAACAATGTAGGGATATATTCCCAAACTTTACACGACATAATTGTGATACTTCGAAATTCAAAATGTTTCGAAAAACCGCTTTTTGCCTTAGGCTTATCTTGTTTAACTTTGGTAGAAAATGGAACTTTACATACAATACCAACACTGGAGAACTCTATGTATGACCTGTTCCACAACATTGCATCCGAAACCGACATAGGAACTTTTGTCTGGCATGAAATCATTGATGGTGACACGAACTGAAATATAAGGCAAAAAGTTTGAGAGAATGAAACAAATAAGTGATAGATATCCATTTATAATTAAGCAGCATCAGCAACCACATCCGTATAAAAACAACAGCCATTGTAATGAAAACATTAGTGTACGCAAACTGAATAAATGTAAAGTGGATCGCTAAGCAAAAAGCATTTGATGTTTTATACACTGACAATTAGACGAAAGTCAAGTACACTGGAGGCATGATTTGTTTTAATATGGCCCACCCTGGAGGCTGGGGTTCACCGTTTTACATATAGTTATATAGGACAATCTTTAAAAAGTTTTCTTCTCTGAAAGTACAAGAGCTAGGTCTGATATTGTGTATGTTACATAAGCTTATGATCCTCTATAAAGTTTGTGCAAATGGTGATCCCGGGATCGAATATGAGTGCCCTGAGCTCATATGTTTTATATTAAATTATATAGGGAAACTCTTCTCTGAAGCCACAAGGCATAAAGCGCTCAAATGTTGCATGCAGCATACGCTTTTAGTTCGCTACCAAGTTTGTTAAAATGGTAATCCTGGTGTCAGATCTGATTCCACCCCGTGGGTCACAGTTTTACATAGAGTTATAAACCCTGATCCATAAACTTCGTAAAACCTTTGCAAAATTGTATTATCGTAACCCTGATCTTCTTTCCAAATATAAAAATAATTTAAGAACTCTTCTGCGACAAGGACTATCACAACCTGACTTCTATGGTGACGTGATTTACAAACATCGTAAGATCCTTGGTCACGATCGCTTTCATACTGTCTTTGTTAAACTTGTTAAAAGGTTTATCAAAAAAGGTTATGACACTATCATTTTGCAAGGCACTGCATGCTTGTTGTTGGTGAAACCATTTACAGTTCGCCACTATGCTTTCCTCTTTAATTGTGCAATGACCGGACAGGCTGTGGACCCTATGATGACGTCTACCTAAAGCCCACGTTTGATGTTTGTCTACAGTCTTGTCTTGTCGTGCCCTCAATGGTTTATTCTCCTGTTGCTCTGGCTTCTGCCAAGTCATTGAATACCTTCTGTGTGGCTTTCAATGCAATTGTTGTTTTGTATTTATATATACACGAGCATCTTTGTGTTTTACTATTATTGCCTATTAATGCTGCCTTATTCGTTAGAGAATAGTTCATGGCGGGTATTTCTTTATTTACACTGTCCTGTTATAATGGGATGACAGAAGGGTAAGTGTGAGGTTTGGTGCACTCTAGAACCGGTTTAAACCCCAGTGGCCTTTGTTGCCACTGACCGTTCCAAGGCGGTAGCCCTATTATAAACCCTTTTGTGTTTGTTATGTCGTTTGCATTTGTTATTACATTTGCCTTCTCATTTGTCTGTTTGCGTGTTTGTTTTTGTGTTTTGTGGTTGACTGTCGTCCTTGAATGCTGCTTTCCCTGTCCGATATTTGTAGCCCTATTGTCAACCCTTTTGTGTTTGCGATGTCTTAATTGAGATTATAAGAATCTTTCATGGGTATCCGGTGAAGATAGGGAATTCCAACCCGAGGTATACGTGTTTTTATCGGAACCGAGGCTCTGCCGAGGTTCCGATTAAAACACTTATACCGAGGGTTGGAATTCCCTATATGAACTGAATACCCATGATAGATTCTTTTTCTTGCATATCAGAGACATGTTGTGCGTTGACGCCGCCAGCTACTAACGTTTTGCATGTTTTCCTGTATACCGGATGTTGGCGCGCGTGAAATTTATCTCGACCCTAGGGTGAGATGGAAATATCTAGCCCCGGTAAAAAGACAGATATCCTTGTCCGGTATGCAAGAATAACTCATCTTTTGTTCTTTGTTTCTGTGTGTGTTTGTGGTTGACTGTCGTCCATGAATGCTGCTTTTCCTGTTCGACTTTATATCTATATTTATATATGAAAATCTTTTAAAAATAATACCTTCTTCACTGAAACTTCAAAATCTAGAGGTTAAATAGTTTGCAAGTTTGAGTCTGCCCTCGAATCATATGTTTTACATTGACGTATATAGGTAGACTCTTCTCTGAAGCCACAAGACATAGAGCTCTCATATGTTGCATGCAGCATACGTTTATGGTCCTCTACCAAGTTTGTTTAAATGTTTTGTTTTTTGTTCCGCCCCATGGGTCACAAGTTTTACATCCCTTAAGCCGGTGCTAGGAGGCGTGAGAGGTGTTGCACTTTACATTACCACTCATGAACAGACTCATTAAAACCGAGTCTGCTACTTTTATCTCTTGTTTGTGTTTGTTGCTTCCAAGGGATCTACTTTTCAGTATTATTGACATTCACACTAGCGTTTGTTTAGTGCTGTGTGACGGCCGTAAAAAGTCGCCCCGTCTATTTGGGATCATCAATCCCAATCCCTTTAAAGTAGAATATCGCTTAAGCTGGTGCTAGGAGGCTTGAGAGGAGTTGCACTTCACATTACCCCGCATGAACAGACTCAATAAAATCGAGTCTGCTACGTTTACTCTTGTGTGTGTTTGTTGCTTCCATCCTATTTTTAGTATTTATATAGGGAAATTATATTCTGAAGCCACAAGTGTATATCTCTCATGTGTTGCATGTAGCATATGTTAATAGTCCTGTACTAAGTTTTTTCAAATGGTAACCTTGGGATCAAATCTGGTCCGACCCGGGGATCACTGTTTTATATAGGAACATAGTTTTAGAACTTCTTCTCGGAAACTACAAAAGCTCGAGGTCTAACAGTTTGCATTAGCTAAGCGTCCAAGATGTGTTCCAATGCACAGGGGTCAAATGGTTTACACAGACTACTGTAAAGACAAATGGGTATGCAAACTATACTTTTTTGAAACCAAACATAAAACTCTCATATACTGCATGAAGCTTAAGAATTGGTCGTCTACTAAGTTGTTCAAATGGTAACACTGCAATGCCACGATGGTGACAGTTTGACAATTTGTTATATAAGAAAATAGGAAAATCTTTCAAATCTCTTCTCTGGAACTACATTAGCTTGAAATATAATATGTTGCATGTAGCATAATAGTATGGTCCTCTACCAAGCTAATTTAAATATTGATCTTGGCATTTCATTTTAGCATGTAAGAAATCTTCTTCTGCACTTATCAGACCTTTCTGTCTGACCCATTTGTGTTACTATTGCAAGTGGCTACAATGGACAAAGGTCATCAGGTGAACGATTAAGGACCATTCGGCCCTATTGCTTTAAAATGGCATTTAAATTTTACATGTACATATGTTATTAACTTATAGCCCTTTGTGGTACAAATTCCACATGTAGGATGCTTTGAAAAACTAATGTATATAATATACAAAATTCAGCGGGTATATTGTATGCACTCATATTGCTTGGTGACATAACCTTTACTAAATACCGAATTTTAGCCGGATTGCAAAGCAAATCCAGGCTTATGGCTTTGTGATTTCCGTCTGTCCGTCCGTCTGTCTGTTTGTGACGTTTTTAGTTTGGGTATTTGATTTTCCTCGTTTTTCAAAAACGAATTGTTCGAAAACTTTGAATCTTGGCACACTTGTTCATTATCATCGCACAGTGTTATATGAAAATAACCTGTATTTTACCTAAATTGTTGACTTAGATTTTTTAGTTAAAATATTGAATATACAGCCATAGTCCAAATGACATTACACCACCATGTGTGACAATCACCATAACTCTGTTGTGCATTTTATTAGAAGTATCCCCCTTTTGTATTTAGATTATCAGTTACAATTGTCAAGGTAGTCACATCCAAATATTTGGTCTGCTAACTTGTGGGTTATTTCGTGTGCCTCGGCGATATTATTGATTTTCGCTTATGGGCATACACGTTGCAGATAAATGTGTTTTGCCCATCTGGCTGCAATGAAAAGAAAATAACTATGAAAAACATAAGTGCATGTTAATCCCCACGATTCTTTCGGCTAAAAAAAAGAAATATAAAAAGATCGGACAGGGAAAGTAGCATTCAAGGAGGACAGTCAACCACAAAACACAGAAACAAACACCAAACTTACAAACAAGAAGGCAAAAGCAATAATAAATACAAACGACATCACAAACAAAAAAGGGTTGACAATAGGGCTACCGCCTTGAAACGGTCATCGGCAAAGTAGGCCACTTGGGGTTTAAACCGGTTCTAGGGTGCACCAAACCTCACACTTACCCTACTGTCATCCCATTAAAACAGGACAGTGTAAATAAAGAAATCCCCGCCATGATCTAATCTCTAACCAGCAAGGCAGCATCAATAGTAAATATCGGTAAAACACAAATATGCTCGTGTAAATATAATACAAACAAAACAATAACCTAGAAAGCCACAATGAAGGTACTCAATGACTTGGCAGGAGCCAGAGCAGTAAGAGAATAAACCATGAAGGGCACGACAAGAAAGATCATAGACAAACATCAAACGCCACCGTCCTAATGGGCTTTAGGTAGGCGTCATCATAGGGTCCACAGTCTGTCCGGTCATCGTACAATTAAAGAGGAAAGCAAAGTGGCAAACTGTAAAAGGGTCCACCACCAAGCATGCAGTACGTTGCAAAATGATAGGGTCATAACCCCTTTTGATAAACTTTTTAACAAGTTTAACAAAGATAGTATGAAAGTAATCATGACCAAGAATCTTACGAAGTTTATAAATCACATCACCATAGAAGTCAGGTTGTGAGAGTCCTTAAATTACTTTTATATTTGGAAAGAAGATCAGGGTTACGATAATAAAATTTTGCAAAGGTTTTTCGAAGTTTATGGTAACGGTAACCCTGATTGAGTAACTTTTTACTTATACACAGATTACGAATATTAAAGTCCTCAACTCGAGTACAAGCTCTAGAAAAACGAATAAGTTGAGACACATACACCCCATAAGAAGTTGCTCGGGGAACATCCCCATCCAAGTAGGGATTATTAACAATGTCAAAATTAAAATCATCTCTCTTGTCATAGATTTTGCTAATTATTTTACCATTTTCAATCGAGAGATCTAAATCAAGAAAAGAAGCGTTATTATCAGATATATTAGCTTTGTTAAGCTTAAGTTCTTTAGGATAAATATAATTAACCATAGTTGGAAAGAAAGGGTTGTCAATGTTCAATATGTCATCCAGATACCGAGAGGTGTCATTAAAGGCTTCAGTAACATCTGCCTGGGTATCTGGTGAAAGACTTAACATGAAATCCCTTTCATAGCAAAATAAGAAGAAAAACGGCGACAAGTGGTGCACAGTTCGTACCCATAGGGATACCAACAATTTGTCTATAAACGGTGGTTCCATACCTGACGAAAATATTATCTAATAGGAAAATGATTGCTTCACAAACTTCATAGCAAGTCCACATAGTATAATTGTCTAAACTGCCGTTAGTAAAAAACGCTTTTATATTATTACATGCCAAAAATGTAGTATTTTCTCTAGTGAATGTTTTTTGAATAAGAGAAATTAGCTTGTCTTTAATAAGGTGATGTGGTAAGGTTGTATATAGTGTAAAGAAGTCATAAGTTCTTATTGATGAAACTTGACTTTTATTGAAAATGTTATCAAGAACGTCTCCTGATTTCTTTATAGACCAAAATAAATTAATCCCAGAGTTTTCATAAATTTTATCATAATATAGTTTAACGTGATCTTTAACGGCAGTAAGACAAGAAGTTAAAAGTTTGGAGATGTTTGTTGTGGTCAGGCACTAGAATTAGAAATAAAGCGAGCCTTATATGGATTTTTATGTAATTTAGGAATCCGGTACATAGTAGGCAGTTTATTTTGCTTATCGTTTACACCAGCCTTGAAATTAGTGCACCGAGTGATATGTGCGGAAACAACATCATCCTCGGTAGAATTAACTGGAGTATACGAATTGATGCTGCCGAGTTCCAGAGATAAAACATTGACGTAATGTAGGCGTCAAACAATAATTACATTATTAGCTGCTTTATCTGCAGGAACTAAAACAAATTTATTATGAAATTCCTGAATTCCAGATTTTAAATTACGAAATGAAAACCTAGGTCTCGGAGGAAGTAAAGAGGGGTTAGCAATAATAAAGTTAATACGTGTATCTATAATTTTCAGAATTGACTTTTTCCAAGTAGAAAGTGACTTTGGGTCAGCATGTTCTCTACGACACCATTTGATACTAAAATCTTCAATGGAGTGGGCGTTAAACCCCTATTTAATATTCAGTGTTGTTGAATATGGCAACATGTCACTATATTCTCAATAATTAAAGATGAATATTGTAAAGGGGACCAACGCTTACACACGAGAGAAAATAAAGTAGCAGACGGTTTAATTGTTCATGAGAGGAAAAATGAAAAGTCGAACTGGAAATGCAGCTTTCACAGAACACTGTAAACCCAAAAACACGCAAAACGACAAAAGCCACACAGATTGCGCTCGGTGATCCCAAAGGATCAGTAAGTGATAACACTACTGATTTGTAGTCGGGGTGAATGTCAATAAATATTAAATAGGGATCTATTGAAAGCAACACACACAAATCAGAGATAGCTTACTCGGTTTTATTGCGTTTCCGTCAGAGGTGTTTTTGCGGTGTACGTTGAGTACTAGTAATTTGAACATTTATGTACATGCGCCATTCACAAATGAAAGTTGGGGACAATGCGTATGGCCATAATATATCATCCAAGTTAGACAATAACCAACCAGATAGAACCACCTATAATGCTGGAGTTATGATCCTTTGATTGTTGAAAATTGGCGATTATTGCGGTTTTTACATTAACATGTAATTAATTATAGCTTACATTTGTCTGAAGATAAATGTTTTTAATGAAAATAATTTGTTGCTTTTTTTATATATATTTTTGTCAGAAGTAGTAGCTATGTCACACTATACCTACTCTTCTATATCAAAAGTGTTACAATTCGATTGATAAAATCTGCCTTTAGTCTGGTACACATTTATAACGGGCATATATTGACTCAATTTGGAACTTCCGTTTAAATTTGAATGGTGTCATCTATTGCACTATTTTTGGCATTCACTACTGTTTCGGCCAAAATTGCTACTCTGCTTCAACATCCGCGAAAACTGTCAAATTGTTGATGACAGTATCGTATAACTACTACACATCCGTTCATCTCTCCTACAACAACAATAACCCAATTTGTTAGCAGTTATGTCAAAATCTATTTTAAACCAAATACAATACAATTTTTTTTTCGACCAAAACAAATCACATTTGCATGAATAAATGAGGTATGTATAAGAATATTTAAATCATCATAAGAAAAAAGAACACACTATTAGTTTTTATGGCGCAGCCAATAACTTACCATGGCTTCAAGGGAACTAACTGTGTAGTGAGACATTAAGCGGTCTATCTTTTTATATTTCTTTTCTACTTTTAAGCCGATTATCTGATTATTGTGCACTTTTTTTATAAAGGAAAACTTAGATAAAATCTGTTGCTTATCTAAATCTATAGATTCTCTGACTGAGCACAATCAGATGGAGTTTTCAAACATAGGTATGACATGAAGAAGCGCAGTGATACACTACTTTTATTTAACGTGTACAGCAATGACTTGTCTCCCCTGATAACTCTCTTTTCTTTTCTTTTTTAAATATTAGCATTGAATTTATAAAATGTAAAGTCCGAACGGGCTAAAAGTCCCCGGCGTCAAATTAGGCATATTTCGAGACATTTTTTTTTGGCCATATGCGAAGCTTGAAATTGATCACACGGAACTGCATTCCCGGATTTGTAATATCAATGCAAATAAAAAAAGTTAACGAAGAAAGTGGCGGTGGAGTACTTTTGCATACATAAGGAAATTGATTAATAGCCGTAATATAGTGTCATCGGAGGTAGAGCCAATGTAATCGCTGTGCACTGAAGCATGTCGGAGGTAGAGCCAATGTAGTCGCTGTGCACTGAAGCATGCTTCAGTTATAAATAAAAAATAAATAACTTTTGAAGTAAATGTATTAAATATAAATTACGCTTGTGGGCATTTTCCTGACTGAGATCATTCGCGCTGATGACCGAAGTTCGTCATTTGGTGCGTTGTAAATATTTTCAATAGTATTGATCTGAATTGAATTGAATTGAATTGAATTGGATTTTATAGTCGCACCAACAGCTAAGGTAATATGGCGACTTTCCAGCTTCCACTGGTGAAGGAAGACCCAGGTGCCCCTCCGGGCAATTTTCGTGCACGGGCGGGCACCTAGGTAGAACCACCGACGTTCCGCAAGCCAGCTGGATAGCTTTCCTCACATAAAGATTCCTAGGCCCCTGAGGGATCGAACCTACAGCGGTGAGGGGCAAGTGATTTCAAGTCAGAGACGTTAACCACTCGGCCACGGACGCCCCAGTATAGATCTGAAGAGCAAAGGGTAATTAGGTTCTATTTTTTTGTCCCGTAGAAGTAAAAAACTTTGTTTGCCCTTTATCAAATCAGTGAAAATTCACATTGTACTTGAATTATATGATCGGCAGCTTGTTTTTGCTTTGTTTACTGACGATAGTGTTTACTTTATCAATGTGTATCTTTTAAAAAATGGGATTCAAATATTCATAATATACTCAATGTAATAACATTATAACATGTTTTGACTTCTAAAATATTTGCAAGAACTTATTTATTGTTAATAATCTTGTTTCGGGGTTTGGAACTATTCACTTCATATATATAGTAATCCTATTGGAATTGTATATAAAACACGAGTATGAAAGGAGTACAAAATATATTGCAGTCTCAGTTTGATCGAAAGTGTTCATGAACGGTAGTGAAAAATACTTGCTATCGTTCACGCCCTCTAGCCCCGGGTTGAGGAGAACTCGATATTTAAAATATCGATAGTACCAACATTTGAGCCATCTCGATGGTATGCATATGGCGGTAAAAATGGAACCTTCAATGTGGCATTTTCGTACCACTCCATGGCAAGCGGCGTATGGTTCCAGTTTCCAACACAATGCTTTGCCCTTAGAACAATTCCATTTAAACATGAGAGATCACACTTAAAGCATAATTGAGATGTGGAATCTTACCTGTTAGAATAGAGACCGGGAGATATGTTGATCTTAATGTAAACGAATGAAAGAAATGTAAAATATGTTCTGAAAAGGATATAGAAGATGAAATACTTGTTTTCTTAAAATGTTTAAAATACGGAGCTCTTAGACAACCCTGTTTAACTAAGGCTTGCAAAACACACCGTGTTTTTTACCCTTTATCAGATTTACCAAAAGTGGTATACGTGATTGACATATTGCAAAGTTGCTTTATGTGCGTGTTATTGTGTTGTATATGCATAACAAAGTTTCATAGGATAAATATGTATCGTTTGCATTGCATGTATGTATTATATGTAAGTTTACAAATATATTACCACAATGTAAATATTGCGTGTTATTGTGTTGTATATGCATAACAAAGTTTCATAGGATAAACATGTATCGTTTGCATTGCATGTATGTATTATATATTATATTATGCGTTAAGTGTATGTGTATTTGTGTGCGTTTGCGTGTGCGTGCATATGTGTGTATCCGTTCGTATGAATGTACGTATGTATATGTGAATGTGTGTAAATTGTATGTACGCGTTTGAATTGTTTGCTTGTTAAGAGTTCATTGACTGTTATGTATATTATTCATTCACGTATAATATCAAACAGAGTTTAAATTCAACATATTAGCTCTGTAGGTTTACTTGGCTGTGCACTGTAAATATATACTAAACCAAATTGCTAAGTATCAACCTAAGAATATGTCAATAATATTCTCATTGTTTTGTGTATCTTGAACTTGATTAGAGACACGGTTATACTGCAAAATAACGAGTGTAAATCGTCTGCTCTGATTGCATGAACATATTTTAATACTTTTAAGTCAATGTGTTTTCTTAGAAAAAAGTTATAACACTTATACAACTGGGTATATATAATTTTATTAAGTACTTCGAACTAGTGAAGCTTTCGATGTTCCTAATTCTAAAATATGTCAGTTTAAATTATTTTGACATCATGTTTTACTAGCATTACCACTACAACTGCGTTTGGAAAAGACATTTTCGAAATATTTAATGTTAACGCTGAATTACAGTTACTTGAATTTCAAACAATATTCAATGTAAAGGGAGGTAATTAAGATTATCCATATTTCATTTTTTTATAGACGGAAAATCTGAGATAAATGGGTCAAATTTTTATTTATTTTTCTATTATTTCATACCAATTTTAAGAATTTTATATCTTTAAGCGATCTTTGACTCATGTTATGTGTTTTATCATTACATTTCATGTTTTCATATAAAGGGAGGGTAACTCTCAAAAGATGTAACAATTTAAACAAAAAATGAAAGTTTTACAAACTATGGGTCAAAACAAAATACTTATAGATCTTATCTAAAATATATTTGAAATAAGAAAGTTAGTTAAGATACAAAAGTTGATACTTAGCAATTTTGTTCAGCGTATGTATTTCATATAATGTTCCATTTAAACGTGACTTGTAGGCGCGATGAACCGGGTGTTGTAATTTAATTTTAGCACGCGAATACACGCCTGTACATAACACAATGCCACTATAATAAAATATACTTATCATATCTTTTCCTAAACAATAACTCATTTATTTTAGGTTATATCTATAACATACCTTCTAACTGCTGATAGCTTAAACTAGGCTGACATGATTTTATAAATAATTCCGAAAACGCTAACTGGTTTTCGTTTGATTGTTATGATTAAAATTCTGAGTATAATATGTTATGATTAATTGGACTATTCTGCACATGTGTACGGAATTTAATATAAAAAAAAATTCAGTTCTCTTTGACAATTTAAATGAGCTGATATTAAAATAGGAAAACAACATTTTGGTATCTACATTAGTTTTATATACCTTATAGTTTTAATGATACGTACGTGAGCAAGTTAAAATATTTGTTATGCCTCGATAGTTGTACTGATTAATAGATTTTGCTAGATTATATCATAAACTGTTTTCATTTATTTACATCATTTTCTTGTCAAGCTGAGCTTTAAAGACAGGACTAGTGAGGTTCATAAACTCGTTTTAAGTCAACCAGTAGTGGGTATTGCTTACTGACTGTTTCAAGTCGGTAACCCTGTCTTCACCACTATTTCTGTTGTGTATTGTCTTCACCACTATTTCTGTTGTGTATTGTCGTGTCTTCACCACTCTTTATGTTGTGTAGTGTCTTGTTTATTGACTATCTAACTGTCTCATATTAGTTTGCATTGCATAATTACAGTGCCATTGCGTTTGGTTGCTGTGATTTCTAGTAGATCACTTCTTTCCTTTATCAAGATTGTATCTCAAGAGTTTTTGAAAATATTAATATGTAAACATATTAAAATGGAAGTTCCATAATAGTTTCATAATAACATAATGCGGATTTGTTTAGTTATATGTTTCTTGTTCATTTTAAAATGATTCAACTCTCCACATAAACTCAGGTCAATATTATTGTTCGATTTCTCTCTATTTGTTACAACAGTATCAAAGATGAAAGGGAATCCGTGTGTTGGGCCATGAAGTAAAACATGGTAATCTCTCGTAAACAAATTCAATTAGACTCATGTATTATGTTTATACTTTAAAGTCACGACCGTTAGTTTTTGATTTAAAATTGAATTTTCCTATATGATAGATATATACTCAACAAAAAAAGAAACTTCCGCTAATGTTGATGCTGATTTTATAGACAGCACAACAGGACAATATTAATGATGGTTTAATAATAATACGAGAGACCGCCAACAAAGATGTTTTTTGAAAAGTTCAGTACACAAAGGAGTTAGCCCCCTTTTTCTTAAAACATGCATCTGGGCCACAAAAGAAGTTTAAACGTTCGAAAATTACCGGCATTTGTCCGAGACTATATTCTCTATATGTTCCTTACCCAAAAAGTCACACAAAAACATAATAAGATTGTGCTGACGGCACCTTTTGATTATCAACAATCATCAAATTACCTCCCTTTAAAATGTCCATATCATCCATAATAGATTATAGCTTAGAATATTGAAAATGGGATATTTAGTACTCACTTAAGTGTGCTTACAAACATCAAACGTTGTTTTATTAAAACGCCTTAGGAGCTTTTACACGCCATCAAAAACTGACCTATGGAAAAAAACAGCAAAAAAATCGAAAGTTTTTTTTTTTGTTCAGTATATCAAAGCTTCGTAACGTTTCACAGTGTCTGATTTTCACATGATTGATACGATCCGACATGGATGACTAGGAATGAATAGTCTCACCCAACAGCTGAATACAGAAAAATAATTGAATGACCGTGACGTGATCTTATATATAATTTCAAAATCGTCATATAAGTTTACTCTGTTACAAATTTCCTCACCGTTTTGACATATTGTCCACTCATTTACTTCTGCAGCAATATGTATAAATGTCAATTGGTTGTGTGCTTCATATTTATATACGGATACATGATAACAAATGCGGGTATGTATCAAAGTTAATTTGTTAAATTGTTTTTCTTATTTTTCTAATGTTTGACTGTGATCGTCTATCTGTAAAGGTCTTGATATAAAGGTACTGGGTGCGATCTGGAAGACTAATGTATTGCCAAAATCAAATATGAAAACCTTCATACTGTGCTTTCAATTCATATCAAATGTGTACATGCATTACATTAAGACGTATGCTTCACTTTAATTATTGTTAATGAACATGTGTGGTCTTTAAAACTCGACGACTCGGCTGTTTTATGGTGATAATCTTATAAATAGTTATTAAATACGGGATTAAGATTGCTAAAATTATAATATAATTCAAATAAAGCTTACTCCTATCACAAAACAAGAAGGTATAAGAGTGTTAAAGTATCGTATGGATTAATATTTATGATGAAACAACAAAAACTACCCGAATCGTCGAGTATTCCAGACTAATATATTTCATTAGCAATAATTAAATCGTAGGTTTCATGAAGCCTATTTTAATGCGTATACACATTTAATTTGCACTTAAAACACAAATATAAAGGTCGAACAGAGAATGTCGCATTCAAGGACGACAGTCAACTAACAGAAACAAACAATAATCACAAATATGAACAAGAGCTGTCGGAGAACAGCGCAGCTCGACTATTCGATTTTTCAGAGAATAATAAATTATATATCTAGTATATACCATCAGAAAACAAGGTTAAAACAATGTGGGGTGGGGTTGGGGGCGCAACATAGCCATGTGTAAGAAATGACCAAAACTACACAGAAATATGTAAAATAAATAAATAAAAAAATAAAAATCGAGTTTTGAGTGGGGGTTGGGGAGAGGCGGGGTGGGTGGTGGGGGGAGTGGGGGGTGGTGAGGTCAACATATATGTGTAAGAAGCTATGTAAGAATTCACCAAAACAACAGAAAAATATGTAAAAAAAATAATAATAATAAAAATCGAATTTTGAGTGGGAATGGGGAAGAGGCGTGGGGTGGGGAGGGAAACATATGTGTGTAAGAAGCTATGTAAGAATTGACCAAAACAACACAGAAATATGGTAAAACAAAATAAAAATAAAAATATTTCGAGTGTGGGGAGTGGGGTGGGGGGGGGTGGGGGATGGGGGGTGCAGGATGCTATGTGTAAGAACGGACCTGGATTTGGAGCCACGGACCTGGATTTTGTGTTCGACAAGTCGTCTTGTTGTGGTGAGCACTTGTGCCAAGTTATTTGAAAATCCGTCCAGGAATGCCAAAGTTATTGACCGGACACAATTTGACCTTTGACCTCTCGGCGTGACCTTGACCTTAGAGCAACGGACCTTAATTTTTTGCGCGACACGTCTTATTGTGGTGAGCACTTGTGCCAAGTTATTTGAAAATCTGTCCAGGAATGCCAAAGTTATTGACCGGACACAATTTGACCTTTGACCCCTAAGTGTGACCTTGACCTTGGGGCCACAGACCTGGATTTTGTGCTCGACACATCGTCTTATTGTGGTGAGCACTTGTGCCAAGTAATTTGAAAAAATCCGTCCAGGACCTTTGACCGATGTGTGACCTTGACCTTGGACCTGGGTTTTGTGCGCGACAGGTCATCTTGTTGTGGAGAGCACTTGTGCCAAGTTATTTGAAAATCTGTCCATGAATGTCAGAGTTATTAACCGGACACGAAAGCTGTTTATTTTGACTTTTGACCTCTAAGTGTGACCTTGACTTTGGAGCCACGGACCTGGATTTTATGCGCGACACGTCGTCTCGTTGTGGTGAGCAATTCTGCCGAGTTATTTGAAAATCCGTCCATTTTTGTCAGAGTTATTAAGCGGACACGATTGCACAGACGAACGGATAGACCTTTGACCTCAAAGTGTGACCTTGACGTTGGAGCCACGGACCTGGATTTTGTGCGCGACACGTCGTCTTGTTGTGGTGAGCAATTATGCCGAGTTATTTGAAAATCCGTCCATTATTGTCAGAGTTATTAAGCGGACACAATTGTACAGACGAACAGACAGACAATGCGACTGCTATATGCCACCCTTTACTATATGCCACCCTTTTGAGTGGGGGTAGTGGGGGGTTTGTGGGTGGGGATAGAGGCAAGAAGTTGGGTGGAGGGGGCAACATATATGTGTATGAATTTACCAAAACAACACAGATATATGTAAAAAACAATAAACATTAAATAAAAATATTCCAGTTTCAAGAGTGGGGGTGGGGTGGTGGGGGGGGAGAGGGAGGTGCAACATAGCTATGTGTAAGAACTGACCAAAACAACACAGAAATATGTAAAATAAAAATAAATAATCGAGTGTGTGTGGGGGAAGGGAGAGGCAGGTGGGGGTGGGGGGAGGAGGGGTGTGGGGGGGTGGAGGGAGCAACATATATGTGTAAGAAGCTATGTGCAAGAATTGACCAAAACAACACAGAAATATGTAAAAATAAAAAATAAAAAAAATCTAGTTTCGAGTGTGTGGTTGGGGTTGGGGGGGGGGGGGGGGGGGGGGGGTGCAACATGTGTAAGAATTGACAAAAGCAAACAAAAATAAGTAAATAAAATTAAAAAATTAAAGTGTGGTGGGAGTGGGGTGAGAGGCGGTGTGGGTGGGGGTGAAGGGAAATATGTAAAAAAAAAAAAGGAAAAAAAGGGAAAAAAAGAAGAAAAAGGGGTTTGGAGTGGGGTGGGAATGGGGGCGTGGGTGTGAGGAGGGAGCCATGCCCCAATATGGGTGAAGTATGAATAAGACGCATAATGCTATAAGAAATCCCAAACCAAAATTATAAAAATATACATGCTTACATGCAAACCTAGATCTGCCTTTATTGCACATTTTATGGGCCATCACAATTTGGGTTCCATGGGAGCCCAGAATTTGCAAAAGACAAAATTACTTACCCAACCCTAGATAATGCTATAAGGAAGCTAATGGCCCAACTTTGTTGTGCTAGGGTAAGAGATATAGACTTGTAAACACAGCTTACACGCAAAATTTGATGTGAAATGGGACACATTTTATCATAATTTTGGTTCCATTGGAGCCCATGGGTTACAGGAACCAAAACTGTTTATGCAGTCCTTAAGATAATGCTATAAGGAAGCCCATGGTCAAATTTGGTTGTGTTAGGATAAGAAATATAAGAGATATAGACTTGTAAACACAGCTTACACGCAAACCTTGATGTGGGACGCTGACGCCGACGCAAGGGTGATTACATAGGCTCTCTTATTCTTCGAAAAGTCGAGCTAATAAAAGGCAAGATATGACATCACAAACATATGGCTGACAATAGGGTTACCCTCTTGGAACAATTAGTGGCAAAACAGGCCGCTTGGGCATGATAAGTATTTGGATTTAAGCCCATGATTCTTCCAGATCGCCTCCAGTCCATTTAATCATGAACGTTATCTGGAGTGAGCTACTTTTGAAAGGACATTTGTCTTTTTACCTCTAGTTGTGAAGTTTGTTTTTTATCAACAGGGAACATTGAAAAGGGAAATAGAGACGTGGAGAATCTTATAGATGAATTTCTGGAACAATTGGATGATGCCACTAAGGATGAAATAGAGAGGAGAATGTACCTGGGTAAAACGGTTGATGACCGCGGTATGGCGCAAACGAGACTTCTAAATATCTTGAAAGAATTGAACGACTCAAAGTCTACTAGGTAAGTTTTAAAAACATTGCATTCTATCTGCAGTTGATAAATGAGCTGCAATTATGGGAGTACACGCTTTATGGCGGTTCGAATCTCCTTAAAAGTAGATATAAAGTAAAACAGGAAATGTAGCATCCAAGGACAACAAGCATCGAAACAAACAACAATTTCAAGTATACATAAAATGTCAATTATGTGACATAATCAACATTAAAATGTTGACAAAGAAACCGCCTTGGAATGAATGGTCAATGTCAAAAGGGCCGATAGGGGGTTTAAACCCAGGTTACAGGGTGCGCTAAACCACACTTTTATCCTTTTGTCATCCCAATAAAATGGGACAATGTAAATAAAAAAATCTCCGCCAGGGTATATCCTCTAATATACTAGGCTACAGTAATAGGCAATATAAGTATAACAAGATGATCATGTACATATGAATATAGAACAGCTTAGAAAACCACAAAGCAAGTACTCATTGAATTGTCAAAAGCCAAAGCAACAAGACAATAAACCAATAAGGGCACGACAAGACAAAATTGGAAACAAACAGCAAACGTTACCGTCCTTTCAGGATTTAGGTAGGCGTCATCATAGGGTCCACACTATGTCCGGTTCATGAAGAGCTATATATATTGTAATGAAACTTCGGCCGTTTCCAAAGGTCCGCTATCATACTCTTTTAATGTATGTACATGTAGTTATCACCAGTAGACATTGTGTCGCACACCGACTTCTGAGCCGTTGAAGGTCATGGGCCAATGTTGTGCATTATTTGTCTTTCAGTCTTGGACTATATTCGATATTCTACGTTACATATCAGGTCAGAGATAATGCCTTAAAGCTACACATTTTCCATTTTAACTGGTAATAAAGCATGAATATGAATGAGTCACGTATAAAGAGTTTCAAATCGACGAACACCCCAAATATCGGTGTATACGCTGAAATCGATGCGTAAAATTTCACATTTCTATTTAGCCTCCGTACTATCGATAAATATACGCCTTCAGAATATAAATTATGTCATAAAAACAAAAGTTGCCCGAAACGGGATTTGAACCACAGCCTTGCACTTGTCAGTTTTGTAGGATCTACGCTGAACCACTAGACCACGTCTATTTGTTGGTATGTTGTAGCATTATTAACACTAAATAGGTATTACGTAATAACAAGCGCGCACACACAAACTCATCATGCGCTAAATAACAAGTCGAGATCTGGTTGTTTTGAGGCGATGTATTAGTTTCATATTGATAACATACAGTATTGCACCAGGCAATGTTAATTTACACGTGCGACATGATGGACTACATATTTATTGATCCATCTTTCGTTGCGTTCAAATATGTTGTTATTTTGCCTCATAATAAACCGTAGTTAGTATACTATGTTCTCAACAAGCGTTATAGGTCGGTGGATAGAGCACTGGACTTGAAATCAGAAGGTCGTGTAATCGAGCCCCGAAGGAGACTAACTTTTTTTTCTGTAAAAATTACTGTTACCTGTGTATAGAGGTACGATGTGCACTGGTCGATGTTTATACAGTAAATAATTTCCTGCGCTATATTTGCTTGCTTAAATACCCGATTTCGACATGAGCTGGCGAACATGAAGTTAAAATAAAGACACGCCTACAAAGAAAAAATCAATTGATATAGAGACTCTGTAGCTTTAAGCGCTTCAGGATATGGTGTGAAACTTTATGTGTGTATTAATCATCAATAAACGGGGTTTCGTTTACGAAACGCATGATCGCATGTTTAAGGTCATTTGTCAATGGCATGCAATGTGCATGTTTGGTCCGTAAATCCTAAACTGCTCGCGGTAATGGAACTAAATTGATATGGTCAGTTTTATCAACAGACGGAGTGTCACATACTAAGGCAGAAGTCTTGCAATGTTTGTGTCCTGTTATGGCAAACCGTCTCTGTTGCTTCCTCTGTAACTCTTCTTCGAGCCATTTCATTATACTTGTTTCGCATGAAATATGCATCAGTTACGCCTAGCCATGCAAAATGAATCTTTTAATGATCATATCATCCATATCGCCATATTTCGTTGGTGTTTTAATAATAGCATTTTTAGTGCGTTTTCTTCGTAGAAATTCCACTGAAATTGATGACACTTTGAAAGTAAAAATTATGTTACGGTAATATATCTTAACACTAGTTCCAAATGTATAAAGACAAATGCTATTTAAACTAGATGCATATAGAGTTTAGTACAAAATCTTCTTTTTTTCTTTCCTATTTTGAAACAACAATTGACAGCTTTAGGGTTCAGTAGGTTCAGTAAGCGTGAGGCTTGGTGCACCGTAGAACCTGAATTAAACTGACCGTTTCAGCGGTAACCATATTGTCAACCCGTTTGTGTTTGTGATGTCACATGCCTTGCTTCGTATTAACGTTGTAATTGTGTTTTGTGTTAATGCGTGTTTTTGGTTGGCTGTGTTCTGTGAAAGCCACCTTTCCTGTTCGACGTGCATACTGGTAGTCGCTGGAGAGGGTTTTAGTTCCATCCCGATATTCTATGGTATCTCATATACTTTTAATGTGAAATGTTTGAGTGATAATTCTCTTTGAATGATTTGCCTTTGAAATATTAGCAAACATTGTATTTCAACAATATCAATGAAATCGTGTCTAAAGCAAGCGGTGTCTGCTTCTATCGTGTTTTAACCATGTACAATGGTGCTCTCTTGCTAATATGTCATTGCTATTGTGCTTAAAATTCTAAATAATTTGTTTTATTGTACAAAGGCGTTTAATATTCTGTAGACAGATATAAAAGCAAGATGATTCTGAAAATATATAGTTAACTTTACAATTTAAAATCGTGTGTAATACATTTACCTGTTTTACAAAATGTTCTTTGCGATTCTTCATTATATGCCTTGTTATTTTCAGAGTTGATAGGAGATGTTGGTGGTGTGGGAGCAGTACAAAAGCCATCAAAGATGTGATAAAGTGTTTGGTATTTAAAGTCTGTTAATAGAAATGTATCTTCTACCGGTGAACAATGTGGGAAATAATGCTGAAGAAAATCAATAATCTACGAATTAAAAATCACGACAAATAATGCTGAAATTATTAACAAAATAATGGAAAATAATGGAAAACATACTTCCATTATCAAAAAAATAACGACTTGTATAGCGGTACATCTCCAGAAATTAACCAAAAAATAAGGGCAAATACGGTACCGATAGCAGTAAAAGAAACTTAAATTATAAACAAGAAAGGTATGACACATATGTTATAGTGAAGGTTAAATATATTAACCATATTTTGAATAGTTCAACACGTTGGTCCCTGCAGGAGCCTCAATGCTTTTTGCAGGGGGGATTTCGGCTATAATAGTATCGAACGTGTACATAAGTTACTAATTGGCAGTATATGTCTTATCACCTCATCATAGTTATCCGCAGGAGATCTCCTCATATTTATGCTACCTGCCATAGTAGGCAAATGCATATGTTGCATATTGTCTGCCATATCGAGTAGCATCCATTGCCCATAGTCTGGCATCTATGGAAATAGCCATGGCTTGACATAGGCATTACATTTGTAGCCCACGGTCTGCCATTGTGGGTGGGAACAATAGCCCCCGCTGCCATCATAGGCTAATACATCAGTAGCCCATTGTCTGCCGTCATAGACTCTGCATCCGGAGCCTGCCAGCCTTCCACCGTAGGCCAATGCATCCATTGCCGCTGTCTGCCATTGTAAACGTGTGCATAGCTCGTCGCCTGCCATCGTAGGCCAATGCATACATTGCCGCTGTCTGCCAATTGCAGACTCCTGCATCATCGCCCGTTGCCTGCATCGTAGGCCGCTGCCAATACATACCTCATTTGGTTCTTTCCTGCAGCTTTTGGTTATATTAATACAGTGGATCTTGGCTGACACACATCATTGAAGTCTGGTTCTGGGGCGACCGGGTACCGCCTCCTGCGGGGCCTACCTGCTGCCTCTAGTCAGGACTTACATC